>JAYESA010000004.1:23016357-23056357 GCA_036927795.1 Iris macrosiphon | reverse complement strand
CAAACCGCCCTAGGCCCTAACGGGTTGGATCCGGGTTCAATCCGACCCGGCCCGTTTCAACCCGACCCGCTTCCCTGATTTTGGATCGGGTCGGATCCTTTAGACCCGACCCTTCGGACCCGCCCGAACCCGTTAATCCTAAACCTCTCTTCCCCGACTCCTCGCGTCCCCGCCGCCGGCAGCCGCGCCGCTCCGACTTCCTGCAACCGCCGCCACCGCCCGCTCGCGTCCCCGACCCTCTGCCTCCTCTCCCCGTAACGGCCACCGCCCGTCTCCCTCTCCTCCGGCCTATAAAAGCCCATGCTTCCCTACCCCCTTTTCCCCTCCGGCCATCCCTCCACCACCCTGGCTCCGCCCTAGACCCCGCCGTGACGCCGCCACCGCCTCGCCGACGACGTCGCCCCTGCTGCCCGCCAGTCTCCTCCGGCCAGGACCGACGTCGGCCTTCCTCTCCTTCCCCCTAACTCGACAGCAGCTTCCCCCGCCCGCCCTAGTCGTCGGCCCCGTTCTCCGCCTGCGCCGCCTCCCACGCGTCGCCGCCGCCTCCGGCCAGCGCCGCCAGCGACGTCCCCGAGCCCTCGCCGACCTCCGGCTGGCCTCCCCCGCCACAAAGCCTAGCCCTAGCCCTAACCCTAGGCGGACACGGACACGGGACTCAGACGCCGTGTCGTGTCGACTCGGACACGAAAAATTTGCAGTTTCCCGGAGCCCTGTTCAGGTACCCATATCTTTCTCCTCGTAGCTCTGTTTTCGATTTTGTCAGTTGCATCGCGTAGCCTGCATGACCCAGTCGGTGCCCGTGCAACCCGCTCGGTGCATCGCGTCCTGTGGTGATCGTGAACCGCGATCCAAAAACAGGAAAACCAACGTCCTGTTTCACCCCGGAACTGAGTACGCCCCGCCAAACGGGACGACTTGGTCGCGTACGGTCTTCACCGATACGTGCGTGTCGTTGATACGGACGTGCGGGATTTCGCAGAAGCTGATTCGGATGTGCGTGCACACCGGAATCAGTGCGTATCCGCGGATAACGCCTCGTATCCGACTTTTCTGTTTGTCGCTGTAACTTAGTGTACGCACGTCGGATTGAGACGAAACTTATGCCATCGGACTCGTAGCAATACGCTGGTCCTGTTAGCCAAGTATGGTTCGATTCTGAGAACGTTGACCAAATCGCGTGTCGTGGGCCCCACAGGCTCCACTTGACGGGCGATTTTGAGAACGGCTCATCGGAATCCAATTCTGAAAGTTCTGTTGGGTTCGTATCATCGTTCCTGACCTGTTGACACTAAGTTGGACAGATTTGGAGACCTTTGACCCTGACGTATTTTTTTGGTGCAAAGTGGCCCACATGTGGACCCCGTCTTGACCCAAAATTATCTTTTTTGCCCCTGTGTCCAAATTGGACTCAAGGACAGGCATTTCTAGCTGATTGATATTTTATGGATCTGATGGTGATGTCTGTTTCAGCAACCGGAGTACTGCCTGCAATCCCCACTGAAGTTAGAGCTACAATTGGAGACAGAACCCAGACAAGTATACCTTGCCAAATCCTGCAGTTTTGCTACTTATCTCCTGGATTTATTTATACATTGTCGTGCAAGATACTTGTTCAATATTTGCATGCTTCCCTTTTCAGTTGATTACTTTCTTGTCATATATAGTTCTTGATGCATTTTCCATATTGATTTATTCCTGCTGCTCTAGTTATATTTTCTCGTTTTGCGTGCATGTACCTTATTTGCTCTTTTTCTTGGATCACTATTTGTTCCATAGACATATTATGATGGTATATGTTTACTCTGCGTTCCTTGAGTTGACTTGACTGATTTCTTTAGTTTCTAAGATGATTGTTATCAGGCATTGACTATACTTGAGCATTCTCGATTGTGAGTACCCGTTGTGCTGCAATAGAGACTTGTTCATTTGACTACCTCATTAGTGAGCCCCGTTGGGCTGCGAAAGAGCTATACTATAGATTGGGAGTCCCCATTGGACTACTTTCTATAGGATCGTGATCTCCCATTGAGATGCGGTTACCCCGATTTGCTTGTAGTCATGTTTGATAGAATCATTGGCATGCCACCGTCTTAGATGTAGTAATTTCTCGTGTCTTATTTGTTTGTATTTACTTTCTTCTCTATCTTGCATGTTCATTTACTGTATTTTGGCTCGTATTCTTTTGTATCTTGCTATGTCCCCTGAGGACCTGGTTTTGTTCTCCAGATTTAGCCGACGAGGAGTACCCGCAGCTTACGGATCGACACCAGACGAGGGTACGATAGCAGTTGATGGCCCTGCTTATACTTAGTTACTTTCTAGCATGTTTTAGTTATATTTTCTTGTCTTCATTCTCTTATTTATCGGTAGTGAATTTGTCTCCACCCGACTTAGTATTATTTCTTGCTGGATATTCGACAGTATCTTTACTTTCAGCATTTATTCCAGTTTGCTATTTAGTTCATGCTGTTCTGTGGATAAGATTAGTAAATCCTGAACATTGTAATACAGCTTAAGTATGCCCCGATGGATCCATTAAATTGGGTTTGTCCATCGGTGCGTGCTGCTGGCCATTATCACGCGTCCGGTCCCTCGATTTTTTGGAACTGAGGCATGACATGGTTTTTGTGGTGGCCCATGCAGGTCAACGACTAAATTGTTCGGTTTCAACTTATGGACCGAACAGGCCTGCAATAAGATAAGATAAGTTTTTGGATCTCATCCACTCGCTTGAATCGTTCTTGATATCTACCTCGGATTCGAATTAAATTTCTTGACTTGCATCCTGCCTTGATTCTTGTGCGGCTCTTATTGTTTATTTTGGATGCAGAGAAATGGATCTTCGAGTAAATGACGAGACTCCTGCAACATCACCACGAGATGCTGTGGTAACCAACGAAAATGAAGTAACACTAGTGGATGGAGGACAATCCGCTCAACAACATGCTTCGAGAGTCCAGCACGATGACATTCCACCATCGACGCAATATACTCCACCAATATCCGTAATTCCACCAGGGCAGGTCATAGACGGGCAGCAGATGTTTCAAATGATCTATGTAATAATGCAAGCTCAACAAGAGGCTTGGAGTCGCAGCCTAGTAACCGTACTAGAGCAGGCACGGCGACCAACGACGGACTCTATAGCCGATTTCCGCCAGCTGAAGCCTCGTACCTTCTCAGGAAAAGAAGAGCCCACAGAAGTTCATGAATGGCTCACCAACATTCAACACCAATTAGAAGCAGCTGAGCTTCCAAGAGAACGTTGGATGACTGTCGTCAGAATGCAGTTGACAGACAATGCTCATCACTGGTGGCTATCTGAAGAGACACGACTTGGACCAGACCGAGTCACTTGGGAAGAGTTCTCCAGACTCTTTCAGGAGATGTACATTCCGGCTATCGTTCGATTAGAACTTCGGGACAAGTTCAATCGCCTCACTCAAGACAACGTGACAGTGGAAGAGTACAACGCGGAATTCATTCGTCTAAGTCGCTTCGCCCCAACATTGATCCCGACAGAAGAAGAGAAGGCCGAGAAGTTTTTCGATGGACTCAACTTCGAGTTACAGAAACTGATTGGATCCGTTACGCCTACATCTTACCCGGACGTCCTTGCTGCAGCACGACGCATGGAGCGCGTCATCAGGAGAGAGACCAGTCTGAAGAGGTCATCCACATCAGCACCAGCCGGAGCACCACAGGAAGAAGTTGCAAAGAGATTTCACAGTCACCAGCCACCAGAAGCATCTCCACAGGCAATACCTGTCTGTCCATATTGTCACAGGCGAGGCCATATAGAAAACCAGTGCAGACAAAAAATGAGATTATGTTTAGCTTCCGGATCCAGTCAGCATTTATTAAGGGAATGCCTAGAGCATCGAGAAAGAGCACCAAAGGTTAACCAACAAGCGTTACCAGTACCGAGGCCAGCCTATCCAGCATTGGGATCACCACAAACGGAATTTAAAGGAGTCTTACCACCAGCTCCAGGTGGGTATCAGCCGAGGCCACCCTTGATACCCCAGGCACTACTCTTCCAGCAGGCTCAGCAGCAGCAGAGGAATCGACTGCAAGGACGCGGACAAGCCCTGGCGATGACTTTGAAGAGCGCTCAGATTCATGGAATAGCTAATGCGCGTAAGTTTTTGTAGTTTCGTTTCTAGCATTACTTTAGTTCGTGCCTTGGTTCATGACCCTAGACTTAACCTGATAATTTTCTTAACTTGTTAATAATTGATAACCTAGTGTTAACCTAGTAATTTTGAACTTATAACCTAGAATTGTTAACCTGATATGTTTTTGAAAGATAACCTGGTTTTCTAAAACTGTAATTTCCTAGATTTTCCACATTTGGGAAATTGTATAATTTTTAATGCTTAGGAAAATAATTTTTCCTAGGTATTACTCTCAACCTTGATTCTCCTTGATTTTTGATGTGCTTCAAAAAAAATGTTTATAACCGTGTCATCTCTGTTGACCGGTTATTCTTTGATTGCGAGGACGCAATCCTCTTAAGGGGGGTAGATTGTAATCCCCCTGATTTTTCAAGAATTTTAAATTAGATTTTTTCACAAATTTCTGGAAATTTTCGAGATTTTTATTAATTAAAACTAAGGTATTCTAATTTTAAATGATAATAAATAATATTAAAATATTATTTAAATAATATTTTATGGTGTAAAATAAAAATCTAGACATAGGGTAATTTTCTAGGATTTTATTGGACCCCGGATGGATTTTTAAAGCCCTAAAAACTAATTAATTAATTAAACCAAAATAAATCGGGTTTATTTTAAATAAACCAAGCCAAATTGAACCAAACCGCCCTAGGCCCTAACGGGTTGGATCCGGGTTTAACCCGACCCGGCCCGTTTTAACCCGACCCGCTTCCCTGATTTTGGATCGGGTCGGATCCTTTAGACCCGACCCGTCGGACCCGCCCGAACCCGTTAATCCTAAACCTCTCTTCCCCGACTCCTCGCGTCCCCGCCGCCGGCAGCCGCGCCGCTCCGACTTCCTGCAACCGCCGCCGCCGCCCGCTCGCGTCCCCGACCCTCCGCCTCCTCTCCCCGTAACGGCCACCGCCCGTCTCCCTCTCCTCCGGCCTATAAAAGCCCATGCTTCCCTATCCCTTTTCCCCTCCGGCCATCCCTCCACCACCCTGGCTCCGCCCTAGACCCCGCCGTGACGCCGCCACCGCCTCGACGATGACGTCGCCCCCGCTGCCCGCCAGTCTCCTCCGGCCAGGACCGACGCCGGCCTCCCTCTCCTTCCCCCTAACTCGACAGCAGCTTCCCCCGCCCGCTCCAGTCGCCGGCCGCCGTTCTCCGACTGCGCCGCCTCCCGCGCGTCGCCGCCGCCTCCGGCCGGCGCCGCCAGCGACGTCCCCGAGCCCTCGCAGACCTCCGGCCGGCCTCCCCCGCCGCAAAGCCTAGCCCTAGCCCTAACCCTAGGTGGACACGGACACGGGACTCAGACGCCGTGTCGTGTCGACTCGGACACGAAGAATTTACAGTTTTCCGGAGCACTGTTCAGGTACCCATATCTTTCTCCTCGTAGCTCTGTTTTCGATTCCGTCAGTTGCATCGCGTAGCCTGCATGACCCCGTCGGTGCCCGTGCAACCCGCTCGGTGCATCGCGTCCTGTGGTGATCGTGAACCGCGATCCAAAAACAGGAAAACCAACGCCCTGTTTCACCCCGGAACTGAGTACTCCCCGCCAAACGGGACGACTTGGTCGCGTACGGTCTTCACTGATACGTGCGTGTCGTTGATACGGACGTGCGAGATTTCGCAGAAGCTAATTCGGATGTGCGTGCACACCGGAATCAGTACGTATTCGCGGACAACGCCCGTATTCAACTTTTTTGTTTGTCGCTGTAACTTAGTGTACGCACGTCGGATCGAGACGAAACTTACGCTATCGGACTCGTAGCAATACGCTGGTCCTGTGAGCAAAGTTTGGTTCAATTCTGAGAACGTTGACAAAATCGTGAGTCGTGGGCCCCACAGGCTCCACTTGATGGGCGATTTTGAGAACGGCTCATCGGAATCCAATTCTGAAAGTTCCGTTGGGTTTGTATCATCGTTCCTGACCTGTTGACACTAAGTTGGACAGATTTGGAGACCTTTGACCCTGACGCATTTTTTCGGTGTAAAGTTGCCCACATGTGGACCCCGCCTTGACCCGAAATTGTCTTTTTCGCCCCTGTGTCCAAATTGGACTCAAGGACAGGCGTTTCTAGCTGATTGATATTTTCTGGATCTGATGGTGATGTCTGTTTCAGCAACCGGAGTACTGCCTACAATCCCCACTGAAGTCAGAGCTACAATTGGAGACAGAACCCAGGCAAGTATACCTTGCCAAATCCTGCAGTTTTGCTACTTATCTCCTGGATTTATTTATACATTGTCGTGCAAGATACTTGTACAATATTTGCATGCTTCCCTTCTCAGTTGATTACTTTCTTGTCATATATAGTTCTTGATGCGTTTTCCATATTGATTTATTCCTGCTGCTCTAGTCATATTTTCTCGTTTTGCGTGCATGTACCTTATTTGCTCTTTTTCTTGGATCACTATTTGTTCCATAGACATATTGTGATGGTATATGTTTACTCTGCGTTCCTTGAGTTGACTTGACTGATTTCTTTAGTTTCTAAGATGATTGTTATCAGGCATTGACTATACTTGAGCATTCTCGATTGTGAGTACCTGTTGTGCTGCAATAGAGACTTGTTCATTTGACTACCTCAATAGTGAGCCCCGTTGGACTGCGAAAGAGCTATACTATAGATTGGGAGTCCCCATTGGACTACTTTCTATAGGATCGTGATCTCCCATTGAGATGCGGTTACCCCGATTTGCTTGTAGTCATGTTTGATAGCATAATTGGCATGCCACCGTCTTAGATGTAGTGATTTCTCGTGTCTTATTTGTTTGTGTTTACTTTCTTCTCTATCTTGCATGTTCATTTACTGTATTTTGGCTCGTATTCTTTTGTATCTTGCTATGTCCCCTGAGGACCTGGTTTTGTTCTCCAGATTTAGCAGACGAGGAGTACCCGCAGCTTACGGATCGACACCAGACGAGGGTACGATAGCAGTTGATGGCCCTGCTTATACTTAGTTACTTTCTAGCATGTTTTAGTTATATTTTCTTGTCTTCATTCTCTTGTTTATCGGTAGTGGATTTGTCTCCACCCGACTTAGTATTATTTCTTGCTGGATATTCGACAGTATCTTTACTTTCAGCATTTATTCCAGTTTGCTATTTAGTTCATGTTGTTCTGTGGATGAGATTAGTAAACCCTGAATATTGTAATACAGCTTAAGTATGCCCCGATGGATCCATTAAATTGGGTTTGTCCATCGGTGCGTGCTGCTGGCCATTATCACGCGTCCGGTCCCTCAATTTTTTGGGATTGGGGCGTGACAAGTTCCAAGTTCCTCCCACGGGTAGCCCTAAGGTCTAGGAAGGTTCTAAACTATTAATTACACTATATAAGAGTAATTAGAAGGGAGAAAATTTTAGGGTTTACCTCTTGGGAGTTGGAATCCCGAGCCAAAATCTCCAAAAAGCTCCAAATCCACCACAACTAGCTTCCAAGCTTCCAATCCAAGCTCCAACACCAAATCTAGGCTCTACCCACCTAGGTTAGGGAAAAAGTAGGGTTAGGGTTAGCAACCATGAAGAATAGAAGAAGAAAGAAGAGGAAAATGAGTACTTACTTGAAGTTGGGAGGAAGAAATAAGAAGAAAGAGAGGAGAGGAAGAAGAAGTAGTGAAGAAGAAGGAATTGGGGGGGGGAATGGCTGCTGTTATGCACGGGAATGGGGCTGATTTGGTCGGCCACACACCTAATAAAGGGTTTCACTAATTCTCCAAATGCCCAAAATGCCCTCCTAACTTGGGTTTTGAGTTTCGGGTTCCAAAAGCACTCAAACTAACTCCAAATATCTCCAACTAACCCACTAAAAATATAATAAATATTCTAAACCCAAAAATAAGTCTCACTGGGGTGTGGGCTTGGTCGGACATGGGTCCACTAGGGTCTGACATGGTCCAGGCTAGCCAAAATCCTAAAACAATCAATATAAAAATAATACAGCCACTAATTAAATATAAATACAATTAAATAAAAATAATACACAATTAACCCAAATTAAAATAAAAAAATATTCGGCTCTGGAAATGGGGTGGTGATAAATCAGCAGTACCCTGAAGATATCGTAGAATCCACTTGACCCCACTCCAATGTACCCTTCCAGGATTGGATGTATACCTGCTAACTGTGCCGACTACGTGAGCAATGTCTGGCCTCGTACATACCATAGCATACATAGGACTCCCCACGGATGGAGCATATGGAACTCGCTCCATATCTTCCTTCTCGTCCTCGGTAGATGGACACTGCTCCTCAGTGAACTTAAAGTGAGCCACAAGGGGGTTACTCACTTTCTTTGACCTGTCCATCCCAAAACGCTGAAGTACCCGGTGAATATACTTCTTTTGGGACAAGCGTAGCAGCTTGGACTCTCTCTCTCGGCTGATCTTCATTCCAAGAATAGTCTTCGCTGCGCCCAAATCCTTCATAGAGAAGGCTGCGCCCAGTTGGCGATTCAACTCTGCTATCCTGGTGGCATTCCGACCCACCAACAGCATGTTATCAACATAAAACAACAAAATAATGAAATAATCCTCGGCGAAGTAGCTCACAAAAACACAATGATCTGACGTCGTCCGTGCATAGCCATGATCTCCCATAAATAACTCAAACTTCATGTACCACTGCCTCAGAGCCTGTTTTAGACCATACAAGCTCTTCCTCAACCGGCAGACCAAATGTGACTTGCCCTTCTTACAGAATCCCTCTGGATGCTCCATGTATAACTTCTTCTCAAGATCACCATGGAGGAATATCGTCTTCACGTCCATTTGCTCGACCTCCAAGTCGAAACAGGCTGCCAATGCTAGCACCACTCGTATAGACGACTGCTTGACGACTGGCGAAAAGATCTCATCATAATCTACGCCTTTTCGCTGACCTTAGCCTTTAACTACCAGCCTCACTTTGTATCGAGGGCGAGTAGCATCATCTGTCTGCTTCACTCTGAACACCCATCGATTCTTCAAAGCCTTCTTGCCCTTTGGCAACCGCGCCAGATCATAAGTAAAGTTGGCCTCCAAGGAACTCATCTCCTCCGGCATGGCCTCCATCCACTCTTGCATGTATTCGTCTTCCATATCCTCTGCGAAAATTTTGGGTTCTCCCCCGTCAGTCAGTAGCATATACTCACCCGGTGAGTATCTCGTAGATGGTCGACGCTCTCTATCACTCCTCCTCAACGGAACCACTAGTGTTGGCTGTATAACTACAGCCACCTCCCCTTTAGGAACTGCCTCCTCGGCATGCTCATCCTCCTGAGGGTCACCCTGACCACCATCAGTAGACTGATGATCAAGGTTGGGAGCAACTCCATGTACTGGCTCTCCCATAACTGGATCCTATGCGATGTCCTCTGGAAACTGCTCGAAGCGAAATGACACTAACTCAGGCAATTCCTCAACCTCAAAAGGCATCTCAGAATCCTGAGTGTTGGTCATGGTCTGATCCTCGACGAATACCACATCCCTGCTTCTGTAGAGCTTTCTTTTCACTGGATCGTATAGTCTATAGCCAAACTCACCCCGACCGTAGCCGACAAAGATGCACTGCCTCGTCTTTGGCTCAAGTTTGGATCTCTCGTCCTTCGGTACATGCACAAAGGCCTTACAACCAAACACTCGCATGTGATTGTATGACGGCTCTTTGTCGTACTATACTTTGTCAGGCACATCACCCTGCAAAGGAGCACTAGGAGATAAATTAATAACATAAGCAGCTGTGTAAAGTGCCTCACCCCAATAGCTGCCTGGCAAGTTTGCTTCTGACAGCAAATACCGCACCCTCTCCATTAGCGTCCTGTTCATCTGCTCCGCTACACCGTTGAGCTGCAGTGTCTTTGGTGGAGTCTTCTGGTGTCGTATCCCTTGCTCTCTGCAATAAGCATCAAAGGGACCGATATACTCGCCGTCATTGCCCGACCGAACACAAAGCAGCTTTTTGTCCGTCTCCCTTTCAACAGAGGCCTGAAACTCCTTGAAAGTGGATATCATCTGATCCTTGGTCTTTAAGGTATAGACCCAAACCTTCCTGGTACAGTCATCAACAAATGTTACAAAATAAGAAGCACCACTAATGGATTTTACCTTCATAGGACCGCAGACATCTTGAGTGAATCAACTCGAGCAACACCGGCTTCCTTGAACTTGGGTGACTTTGGAAAGACACCCTATTTTGCTTTTTCGCCAAACAGTGCGTGCACTTCTCCAACTTTCTAGACTTTAGCCCTGTAATCACTTTCCTGTTCACCAAGTAGCTCATTCTCTTCTCGCTGATATAGCTGAGCCGCCTGTGCCACAACTCAGTAGACGCATCAGTAGCTGCGTTAACCTCCAAGGAGAGAAAATGAGGCAAGAGTGTCATTGTAACATTGAAGAGGAGAAAGAATGATTAAAGGCCATTTCGAAAAAGGAGATCAGTTTTGGGTATTTCTCGTTATCTTTCTTCTTCGTGGTTGTAATCTATTTTTTGTTCCAAAAGAGTTGTGGTGATCCGTTTGGATCGGTGAGAAGTTTGTAAAGAGTAGGTGTATTTCTTATTCCATTAGTGAAGGCTTTTCAGGGTTGGACTCCGATCGTCCAGTGATTTTTTTCGCAAGGATTTTTCACGTCAAAAATCTCTGTGTCTGCGATTTATGTTTGTTCGGTTCCCTCATAGGTACTCTCTGATTTGAAAAACGGTTTTTGTACTTTCAATTCCAACAAACTCTCTCAAAGTAATTGTTTTGTTTGACGGAAAATAGAAAACCCCAATCTTTGGTTCGATCTTTACTTCAGAAGCACAATAAGCATTTTGGAAAATATTTGTTCTTAGTAACTACTTCGAAATGCTCAAACAGTTGATCCAATCAAATATTTATCATATTCCTGCCATTATGAACATTATTCAATTTTGGACTGAGAACTTCAGTTTAAAAAAAAAATTGAATTCAATTTCTGTTTTAAAAGTATATTCAATTTTAGTTTTATGTTTCAATTTATGTCCAAAATAGAAAAATGAATAAAATTTGTTCAATTATTAAATATACTTAATTATATATATATATTTTGTGATAAAAATATATGTATATTTTTGTGTACATTTTAAAACCAATAATTTTGTACGGCTTTTAAAATCAAATTTTAATAATTTAACAAATAGTTAAACTTTAGATTCAACTTTAAAATACTACGAATATACGTATAAAAATTATAACATTTTAATATAACTGAACAATAATTTTAATTTGAACCTAACCGGTTGAACAATAAAAATAGTCCAAAGTCTGTGGCAGCTGAATTACTTTAGTGGAACATCGTACCTATGAAGTCAACAGTTAAAATACACTCCAGCAAATTTCATTCGGGGATAAGTAGTTAGTTTAATTATACATAACAGGAATAGTTTTCAAAATTTTCGAGTCTGAGCCGTACTCGGTCTCCTAAGCGGAGCTGAGATCGAGCTCGAGGCCGAGCCGGTTGCGCTGAGGGCCACACGATCTGAGCAGGAACTGCCCAGATGGTGACACGTGGCGAACAGTTAAAAAAGCCGGACATCTCAAAAATAAAAAAAATGATATGTTGTCCGACCTTAGGGGTGACACGTCCGGGCAACCCCCACGTGGCCGGCAGCTTTGGTCCCCCGCATTCATGGGCTCCATGCCGACCCCACTTTCAATGGCTAGCCATCACATGGGCTCCATGCCGACTCCACTTTCAATGGCTAGCCATCGCGTGGGTGCAGACAGGCCGCGGTCACCCCTAAAGACCCCTAAAGACGGACAAACGTAGCAGGGTTCAAAAAAAATTTGGGTGCAAGATTTTTATAGCAATACCATCCACCTTAACACATTGCAAATATTTTTATAGCAATACCATCCACCTTTAACACATGACATATCTAACCCCCCAAAACCAGAAACTCCTCCTAACATCATATCCATAGATTTAAGTTCCTCAAATATAAAAACCTTGAGAGAAACTAGAAACCACAGCATTATACATTGAAAATGCCAGAACTAGTCCTCCTAGCTAAGGGCACTTGGGTCCTCCTTCCTTGGTCTTCCAGTTGTTGTAGCAAGCGCAGACCTGCTTGTTCCCATAGAAGCCCGGCGGCACACAGAGGCACTTCCTGCAGCATTTCTGGCAGAAGAACATGCATGGCTTGTGGTACTGGGTCCTTGAGCACCTCCTGGTGCACTGCCCTGAGCATTCTACAACAACAACAACAACAACAACAACAACAATACCATCACTCTCCCTAACCAACCACAGAAATCTCCTGAGAAACAATAACAACAAACAACTTACGAAAACTATGCAGGCTACCTTGTCCATATCTCCCCTGCAGAAGAAGATCACATACAATCACATGTTGAGTGAGGAAAGAGATGTAGACATATGATATGATGCAAATTAAAGAAAGAGATACAATTAGGTACCTTGTGGTTCCTGGCTAACTCTGCCTCCAACTCAGGGCCAATCTACAACACACAATGTGAGAAATAACAATGTTACAAACTGATTAAAAGAATCACAGATTGTGGGCAAGTAAGAACCAAACCCCTGCTGAAACAATGGTGAATGTGATGAGCAGCAGAAGAGCAAAAGCAAGCAATTTTGCCATGGCTGGAAGGGAAGCAGAGAATAGGAGAGGGGTGGGGTGCATTGATGGGAGGAGATGAAGCCCCAATAAATAAAAAGGGAGGAAGGGCAAGCAGCATGTGATCTCTGACAGAGTATGCACACTGCACAAGGAACAGAGCCGTATGGATTTTGGGGGAGAGGTGGGGCCGGGGTAGCCCGCAGGGTGGGTGAGAGGGTTGAAAGAAGGTTGTAAGCATTTGGTAGTAAAGTTAGCATTATTGATTTGAGTGCAGTCAGTCTAGTTGTGATGTTTTTCTATAGGCTGGTGGATTTAAGTAACAATATCAATTTGACTTTAAAGTTTCAAATGGTTTGTGATAAAAGACACTACTAAGTATACTTATGGCTAGTTCAGTATTGGGACTAGTCCAATTATAATTTTTTTTTACTTAGACTAGTCTAAATTTTACTATGACTGTCCACCATTTTCACCTCCTTCCACCTGCTCCCCTTCCGCTCGTCGTCGTTTCTGCGCGCAGCAGCGACCCCGTCCTCCACAGCTCGTCGCCTCCCCCCACCGCTCACCGCCGCCCCCACGAACAGCAGCGGCCCCGTCCTCCACCGCGCGCGCGCCTCCGCCTCCTCTCCCGTCCTCCACTACCGCCTCCCGCCGTCGCCTCCTCTCCCGCTGCCTCCTTTCTCTCCCGTTCCTTCGTCTCGTCCCCCCTTCCGACCTCAACGCAGTCCAGCCCTCGTTGTCACCTCGCGTAGCTCTCCCTTTCTGACTGTCAAAATTTTGACAGCCTACCAATTGGAAGAACTGTCAAAATTTTGACAGTCCTAAAAATTCAATATATATTTTTAGGACTGTCAAAATTTTGACAGTTCTTCAATTAGTAGGACTGTCAAAATTTTGACAGTCCTGATTATAAAAAAATCAATTAAAAATGAACAATTGATGAATAATTTTAGAAGTGACAAATTTATAATTATCAATAATAAAAATTTAGAATATAAATTTTGTAGTGCCTTCGTCAAAAAGTCTTTCAAATATGGGTCAAAGTTAATTGACAGGGGCTAACATGGGAGTGGGGCCTGATAAAACTTTACGTACGTCTCTGGTATTGGGGAGGAAAACCGGGTTTGTCTGTGTTACACTGCTACCAAGGTGGGATCATAAAATATCTATGGAATTTAACATAGTAGAGAATTATTAGTTAGTTAAAACTACATAACTGCTGAGTTCTGGCTTTCCGAAACAGAAAGCCTCTGTTACATGGTGATCTTCAACACGAGAACAAAAACATTAGCCATGATCCATGTAGAATCTACTGGTCATTACCAATGTGGATTTCAAAATTGCATCCATCAACATAACTAGGTCAATATTAATTACTTTCGCTGGTTGACAACACACCAATGTCAAGAATTCAAAACAAATTAATTTTAGAGCCTAATGTTGTTGGGTGGATCGGGTCGGATCAGTCCGAACTTAATTTTGACCAAGTTTGGTCGGACTTAGGTCACATCGGTTCAATTTGGTTTAAAAAAATCCGGTCGGACTGGACTGGGTTTGGAGAGTATAATCCAACCCAACCCATTACCTAGAAAAAATCGGACAGGACTGGATGCGGGTCGGAGTTCGAGTTAGCTTGACTTAAAAAAAACAAAAAATGGTTGGGTTTTAGGAGAGCAATGGTCTTTGAGCTTTGAATCTAACTATATAAAAAACTAGCAAGAAAAATGATAATATTTAATTTTTTTAATATATATTATTTTCGTTACACGTGTGTTTCTATGCGACTTATTTTTTGCGTATGGACTTTCAACCTCTGTTCAAACTTTCTTTGTGGTACCACAAAGAAAGATTGCAGAGAGGTTAAAAACCCAAACACAAAACATAAGTCGCATAAAAAAAATAAAAAATATGTATCTAACAATAATAGTACATAGGATAAACGGGATATGAGCCATAAACTCATATTCTTACATGAGCTATGCATATGTGTACCAATAGAAAAAAATTCTACGTCCCATGTGCACTAGCACATCATTCATATTGATCCACATGTGCATTGACTCATGTAGGAATATGAGTCTATGGTTCATATTCCGTTTACCCTAGTATATATTAAAAATTAATACATACTAATTTTGGCTTAATGATAAATAAACCAGTAAGTACAGAAGAATTGTCGTAGCTAATTTTTTGAACTGATACATGATAATTACGACTACATAAATACATAGTACTAATAGCAAAATAAATAAAAACAAACATTTTTTCAAGAAAATACAAGTTACTAGATACAATTGTCTATATGCTTACTTAGTTTTTCTGTGCCACAGTTGTAGAAGCATAAAAAATGTGCCTCCTGAACATGGCACAATTACTTAACAGAGGAAGAATGACACACTTTCTCTCTGTTTTAAATGATGGCGCACTTTCTACTTGTTTGAAAGGATGACGCACTCTTTCAAAGAACAGAAAATGGACGCACTTTCAAGTGATTTTCATCTATGAAGACATGCGTACAATTTGTATGTCTGTTTTTTCTCAAATATTTAATGCGATGAATCTGACAAGCTTGAACAGTAGTCGAGGAAGTCAGAAGTCATCATTTCAGTTGAGCTGCGGCACGCAGACCCATGTTATCGTTTAGCGGCCAGTATGAATCAATCACTTTCAAAGTGCGCCAAATGTAATTAACTTCACTAGAGTGCGCAAAATGTGGTCAACTCCATCAAAAGTGTGCCATCAATGCCAACTTCATCAAAAGTGCGCCAACAAGACCGACTTCATCAAAAGTGCGCCATCATGGCCAAAATTTTCAAAAATGCGCCAGTTGCCAGACTACTTCTATAGTGAGCTTATAATTCTAACTGACAGAGAGAAGTTATGATTACATGTCTTACGTGCCATATTTTTTGTGAAACGTGCACAAATAACTGTCCCATGATCCACGCTTTTCTTATATAGGAAGCCACGTGTCAAGTAGGCATTAACTTGTGCATCCACTCACCAGGTCGTGGGATGTCACCCCATTAAAAGTGCGCGCACAATGGCAATACAGTGCAGTCTGTCCAAAGTGGGCATATACTGTCATAACCTCTCACAAATCCTATAAATATGGGATCATTATGTCCCTTATAATGGGGGCTAAAATTTTCAAGTCTTTGACATTCAAGAACATAAGGAGAGAAACAGAAGCTTGCTGTGCCGTCGTTGCCAAGGCTTTCTCGTTGTCCAACTCTTCAAATTGTTCGTAGCACTCTTACATTTCTTCTTCACTGTCGTAATGTTCAAGGAGTAAAGTGATCGTCCACAGATCATATCTTCACAGCTATAATTCTCCAGAATCAATCGTACTTAGATTCTTGTCTAGGATCTCTTGTAAATTTTTTTTATTTTAATAGTTTGTAATACAAAATTTGTGTAACTTTTGTTTATCGCAAACAAGACGGTGACTATGCTGGAGAAGACTGTCTCCTCCAACGAGAAAGTGATAGCTCAACATGACGCTGCGTTGATCTGCTCGACGCAGAAAACTTTGGTCGTGAAGTTCGACCATCAAGCATATGAAGAGATGTTCCATTTTGGGGGTAGTGCTCACCCATCATCCGTGCCCAAGACGAGAAAGACCAGCAATGTGTGGGTCCTCAAGCCTCGCTATACATATCCTGAAGATGCTGTCAACAAGGAAAAATATATTTTGATCGACGATAACTCCTTCGTCAACTCTGTCAACCAAGCTCCAGTCAAAGGCTTGGAAGACAACTCCCTCGTGTTAACCAAGGGACGTAAATCGCACAACTTGCACAGTAACAAGCAAAGGGTAATCCACACCCGAGTTTCTGAGTCCTCGCTCATTCGTTGCAATGAGCGGGACAAGTAAATCATAGACACTGCAGTCCAAGCCAATTTGTGTACATGCGCACTGTCCAAACCCCTCAACAAAGATGGACATAAGTTTCTCCAGAATCCACACTAATAAGAGAAAAACAACGAGAGGCACACTAATGAAAGGTTAGTCAGGGAAAATCATCCCCCTTACATCATAATCATGCGTACAATTAAGGGAAAGTTATGCGCCACTCGTTATGATCTTGCTATTGGTGCTCCAAGCCAAGACATGCGTACAAAATTAAATGCACATAGGCAAACTGCGCCAACTCTTCCTGCGCCACAGAATGTGCGCCAAACAGGACCTACGTCCTCACAACGCGTTGTTTGTGCGCGTGTACATGCGAAGAATATTCAGAACAATTTTTCCTACCCTGTAAAGAACAAGAGTGCAAGAGATGACAAATCGTACGCCAATAAAGTCAGCACCTCACTTTACACACAAGGAACTAAAAAAGTGCATAGGAGGTTTAATGTATCTCATGTAAAGAGGCATAGCTGCCCTCATCCTCCTTGTCTCTTCCCCCTTCTGACTTACGCGAACTTATTGTACAAAAGCGTAAGGAGAGAGATCCCTCCGACCTTGCAAAGGTGTTTCCTAACGAACATCGTTGCAATTGTCATAAAGTTGTAATTAAATGTTGCTATGCACCAGCAAAACGGTCTGTGTTTGACCGGTTAACTTATACTATATCTCCTAAATTCCGACATGCGAAGTGAACCGACAACCAGGATCGTGGTGATGATGAATTACTCTTTGCTCTAGTACACGTGGCCTCGCATCTTCCCCATGGCAGAAGTCGTTCGAGACGAAGTTCTTCAAAGACAACTAGTCAGAGGAGGTTTGACCAACTCGTTGACTCCTTTGAAGGGGTATCCAAAATACTCGCTCTCGAAGACATGAGTTCTCCCTTCACAGAAATCTCCATTCCTCAGAATCTGTGATTGGGGTAGCAATCTCCCTGAGGCTGAAACTGACATTGTAGACTCCAACTACACATTTCTTTCCACCAACCCTTCTGTTGTACACAAAGAGGTCAGCGTCTACGCCATCGGCGACGAACAAGACGCTTCTTGGTCAGGAATTACTGAGCAACGTCTCAACTCATTAGAGGCTGCAATCAAAGATATGCACACCATGATGCAGACATGCAACAAATGATGGCAGTCCAACATTCTGCTACGCCAACTCCTGTCCATGTAGCTGCATTAATGCCCTTATAGCCTACTCCTAGAACACCACTTCCTCAGGGTAATACAAATCCAGAGGCAGTTCCAAACCAAGAGTCAACAACACCGACTCTTAACCTTTCCAATATTGGGAGTGGACCTCCGCCGGTAGTAATACCTGTTCAACCAACATCTTTTCAGTCAGCAGCACCACTCCAACCGGAAGATCCTCTTGAAGCTATCCGATGGTTGAGTGCGGAATTCAATGCTTTAAAGAACAAAGACCAACTCCACAAGCTGGGAGTGAAGCAACCTTATTCTCATTGGGATAATATTCACTTCGCTCCTAAATACAAACCCCAATAGATAGTCTTGTTTGAAGGCAAGACATCGCCGAGCTAATATATCAACTACTTCAACATGATGATGACTCACATACAGAAATAGGATGCTCTCCTTACCAGACTGTTCGTGGGATGCTTGGCCGGCATTGGTACCACAGTCTGCCTAATGACTGCATATCCTCGTTCAATGACATGAAATATCTTTTTCTTTCACGATTCTACGAGGGAGGCATATACATGACTATGTCTTCACTCATCGATATCAAGCAAAAAGAGAAGAAATCCGCTCGTGAATTCATAGTGTTTCAGGCAAGCAACTATGAAGTTGCCCCCCGCTATTCCAGACTCCGCATTCATCGATAATTGCAAAAAGAACCTATTGCTATAGTAGGGCTCTGGACGGGTCCAACACAATTTCAAGACTGGACGACATCATTGTGGTGCTCCGTTCCCCCTTTTCGGGAAGCGGCTAAGAAATACTTTTGGTATCATTCGATCGGGATATGTTGAATCAAGATCTTTTTCTCGTTATGGATTGACTTCTTCGGAATCAATTTCCATATTCAGTGGACCGTGTCCCAAGGACGGACTAAGCGGCAGAGTCAAGAGGGACCTCTCCGCTGCAAGTTTTCTTGTCTAGTTTTTGCTGCCGCCTTATTGCTATCGTGTTTTCGAGTTGGTTTTCGGATTTGCGCTTTATCGAATGGTTTTGATGGATTTCATTGCTTTCGTTCGTTGAACTGCACTTTCGTTTTGAGCTTAGAAAGAGGAGAAGAGTTATCGATCGTCTGTTTGTGGCAATGCAGGTGATCATGCAGTAGGCGTCGCGCGAGCGGAGTCTTGAAGCACTTCTTTCCTTTCCTCTCTCCACCAACTTGTGAGTGGCTATACCTCGATTAGTTGATCCTTCTTCCAAGTCTTCACACCTAAAAATCTTGCCCTCTTGATTGTTCCGATCAGACAATACCATAATAACTAAAAGATGTCAAGATAAAATAGAATAGACTAGGATTACTTATACTTGTCAATCAACTTGTGAACAGTTACCTTGTTGCATGCTAATTCTCTTAGAAGGTTCTTTCATCGCATTTCAATTCTAGTTAGAACATATTCTTCTATTATTGTGTTATGTATAGAACACACTTGACTATGTAATAACTGATCAGGGAGACTATGCAAAACTGATCATGCCATGTTATTTGTCTCGTGCTTACATTGCCTTATCATTTGATAATTTAGTATTAGACGTCGCTTGGTCACGGACAACTTGTGCACAAGGTTTTATGATTCCTGTGGACGGTCGTTGGGGTACTGGCACCGATCTGATCCGGACGAAACTTCACGATAGTCTCATGTGCTGGACGGGATGGCATGTAGCGCCTCATGTACTTTTCGTTGCACGTCATGCTCGTCAATGACTATAACTCGTTCGCCATAGTATCATGCCAGTGACCCCCCCTCGTATATTTAAATTGTGCAAGCTAACTATGTCTTCGCGACAGGGAAGGTCATGGTAAGTGTTGTGCAGGTGGTTCAGACGGACAGGTAAAAGTCACCGAACGGTGGCATATTTATTTCAGTAAAATTTTCATATCCATTGCTTGCTTGTTACTTGAACTAAGACAAGATAGAAAGACCATCTAATAACTTGCATGCTTCACATAAATAACGTGTTGATTGGTATAGTTGGGTTAGCTCACCTTCACCAGTGCATTTTGATGTACTGGCTCTCCTTGCAACATGTTTCCCGCGCCAAGGCGACCCTGTAAGGAGTTAAGACGTCTTCCCAATCCAGTCCACCTACCGGCACGCCATGTCCGAGACTTTTTGAAGCGTATTTGAAGTTACAGGAGGTCGTGCACATATCCTATGCAGCTCCGTGGCTAGGCTATAGCTTTGCCCGAATGTGTCTATAGCTTTTAAAGTTTTAGTAAAATAATGTAATGTATCGGACGACTATCTCATTTTGCGTCTGCTTTTGTAAGCCTTCACGGCATCCTTTTGTACTTGTTCAAGAGTTTGTAAATGATGTTCATTATAAATAAAGAAAACTTTTTCTTGTTTCAATATTGTGTTTAATTATCTGCGTACTCTGAATATGTGCACGTTATATGAAATACCTTAGCCTTGTGCATGGCGCAACCTAGGCACGCACGACGTCACGTCCGGGGACGACTATCGATTCCACGGAATCGGGACGTGACATTCATCATAGGAGCCAAAGCCGCTGAAGGTAGCGCGAAGGTGGCACATAATTTAGGATTACAAATGCCCCAATACAAAAGACAAAGTGAAGCGCCCCTCCAACAACAACAATAATGCGAACAATCACAACAGCAAACAAAATGAGGCCTTAGTAATAAACCTGCCAAAGCGACCCGTCTCTCCTCCAGCAAAAATCCTTCAGAGTCTTCTAGGCCTAAGAAAGAATATTCCTTTGACGAGAGAGATATCCACAACATTTTTGAATACCTGATAAAATGCAACAGGGTGCAGTTGCCTGACATCAAGCGACCAGATGAGGCCGGTAAAACAGACGACCCGAAGTATTACTTGTACTATCGATATGTATATCACCCGACCAAGGCTTGTTATGTATTGAAAAAGTAGTTAACCCAAGGCCTCGTCCGAATTCACCACGATTGATCACCTTTACTTACTTAAAGCTTCGCCTCCAATAGGTATACCCAGCAACATCGACTACTGAGATAAGGCGATTTGCCATCCCACCCAATGAATCATTAGGATTCGTTTTCAATGGAATCTCGAACCTATTCCAATTCCAATTGGACTCGGATCGTGGGGATCATCGTTCATATCAATAGATAAGTCGGCATATCAATATTGATTAGATCTGAAATCTGTTATTGAATTGCTCATTCAATGAACATTCTCAATATTATGCCTTGAAGATGACTCAAACCTCCACGCTCTTTAGCACGAGTATCCTCACTTCGCTCGCCTAAGCTTCTTCGCTAACTCGCTTAGTCATCTACTTCCAAAAAGTAGGCGAGGCTAGGCTAACTCACTCGCTGACTTCGACTGTACTATAGTGGACTTTTATTTCATAACCCTTTTCCTTTTTTTGATAACCCTTTCTCATGTTTTTTCATTCATAAAGTAGGCGAACTTAGAGGTCCTTAGTAGCGTTGATAAAGAACTACTTCGTAACAGAGGCCAAGCCTACCTCCGTTCGATACAACAGTTGATAGATGCTAAAGTTATCACTCTTCATAATGATGACAAGACGTTCACCGCTAATATGCTGTCTGTTACGACCCGCACCCGAAAATTCGGGCACGAGTGCGTGGGTACGTCCAGCCTACGCCGCAGAGTCGGCGGTAGTACGCTATCTAGGTCAATTCATTATTTGCTAACTAGCTCATTCACAAATAACATAGGCAAGATAATAATGAGAATTGAAACTTAAGATTGCAACTGAAAATAAATGTGACAACAGATTCAAATGTTTTAGTACAGGAATTCAATATTGAAATCGGGGACAAACCCGATAAATAAGATGAGAATATAAATGAAAGATAGCTACTATTAGCTACTCTGCAGCAGGGGTCTCCTGGGTGGGTTCAGCCTCCTCATAGGTATCATCAGTCCCCTCATAGGGACCATAAAAAGTAGGGGCAAGATCCTCATCATCGCCTAAATCAACAGATCCAGTCAGGAAAGGAGTAAAGTACACAGTGCACAACAATGTTAAACTAAATATTTATGACAATTAAATATTGAATTTCAAGTTAAGAAACTGCATAACAGAACATCATTATCTCAGAGTTAAAGCTGTAAGCAGGAATATGAGAAATGCAGAAATAAATGAAACAGGAATTGAAACTACAACAGTCAGCAAGATATATAACAAGACCAGAAACTATCTGTGTGAACTTGTGTTTGTTTTTAGAATACATAGTTGGCATGTAGGGGTTTATAAGGCTAATCCGGCCGTCATGAACGACTATTAAACAGGGGAAATCGAGATCCGGCTGAGGTACAGTCGTGTACCAACAGCTATTAAACATGACAAGGGGAAGGGTAAGCTACATGCCTTCTAGGTATTCTCCCACCCGACATAAAAAACAAGACAGGAACTCCAATATTCAAGACATGAAATCCAACATTTCTAACACTAGGTGTAATCATCAAGGGTACATGTAAGGCAGGGAATTAATTATCATAATATATAAAGATTAACTTGAAGTGCAGGTACTTGCCTATTGTTTGGATCTGATTAATATTGGCTCTCGGGGGAAAATTCCAAAGATGAGTCCAAAAGCTGAAATAGACATTACCATCACGCTCAGAAGATATCAATTAGCTAGAAACGCCTGTCCTTGGGTCCAATTTGGAGACAAGGGCAAAGACGGCAGTTTCGGGTCAAAACGGGGTCCGCCGGTGGGCCCGCTTTGCACCGAAAAACGTGTCCGGGTCAAAGGTCTCCAAATTCACCAAACTTAGTGTCAACAGATCAGGAACGCTGATACGAACCCAACGGAACTTCCAAATTTGGATTCCGATGAGCCGAACACAAAATCGCCCGTCGAGCGGGGCCTATGGGGCCCACGACACGCGATTTCGTCAACGTTCTCAGAATCGAACCAAACTTGACCCACAGGACCAGCGTATCGCTACGAGTCCGATGGCGCAAGTTTCGTCTCAATCCGACATGTGTGCACGAAGTTAGGATGAATTACAGAAAAGGCGGATACGGGGCGATGTCCGCGGATACGCGTTGATTCCGGTGTGCACGCACACCCGAATCAGCTTCCACGAAAACTCACACGTCCGTATCGACGATGCGTACGTATCTGTGAAGACCGCACGCGACCAAGTCGTCCCGTTTGGCGGGGCGTACTCAGTTCCGGGGTGAAACATGGTCTGGTTTTTCCTGTTTTTGGATCGCGGTGTGCGATCACCACAGGACGTGATGCCCCGAACAGTTTGTCCGGACACCGAGAGGGTCATACAGGCTTCACAACGCAATTTGCGGACTCGAAAACAGAGCTACGAGGCGAAAGTTACACGCACCTGAAGGGGACCCGAAAATTCAGGGTCGAGTCGTGTCCGACTCGTGTCGAACACGGAAATTGGGAATTAGGCTTAGGGCTAGGGTTCTCGTCGGAATCCGGCGGAGGGCGGCTGCTGGGCGGCCGGGCTCGGGGGCACGCGGCGGAGGGCGGCGCGGCGTGGCTGGGGACGCGTCGGCGGCGGCTTAGGGCGGCCGGAGGCGGCGGCTACGGCTTGCTGCGGCTGGTGGCTGTTGCTGCTCGAGCTGCGGGGTCGACCGGAGGGCGGCGCCGAGGGAGGAGGGAGGCGCTGGCGGTGCGGGTGGAGGAGCTGGGCGGTCGGCGAGGCGGTCGGCGAGGCGGTGGCGAGTGGAGGAGAGCAGCGGCGGAGCGGGGCGAGGGTTAGGGTGGAGGCTGGAGGAGGAAGACGGAGCGTCGGGGGTTTATAAAGGAGGAGGAGGAGGGGGTTGGCCGGGAGAGGCGGAGCGCGGGGGCGACGTGGAAGCGGAACGCGCGGCGCTGCGCGCGGTGGCCGGCGCTGGACGCGGGGTCGTGGGGGGCTGGGGGAGACCGGGTCGGGGTGACGGGCTGGCGGGTCGGGTTCGGGTGCGCCCGACCCGACCCGATAGGGTTGGGTCTGGGCTAACGGGCTGGGCCGCGGCCCAATGGGCCAGGGCGGCCCGCGGAAAAAATAAAATAAAAATAATAAATAATAATAATAATAACAGTAAATTAAATAATTAATTAAAATTAGTTTTTAGGTATTTAAAAATAGGTCTGAGGCCCAGAAAAATCCAGAAAAATTATCCTAAGTCCAATTCTCCATTTTACACCCAAAAATATTATTTTCATGATATTTTAATATTATTTATTGCCAATTAAAAATCATTTATTAATTGAAAACCTTGATTTTAATTACAGAAAATTCCCAAAAAATTCCAGAAAATTGGGAAAAATCCGAGATTTAATAATTTAAAAATTCGGGGGTTTACACTGTCTCTTCAATTTGGCGACTTTCCAGCACAAGAAGTCTCAAACGGCTTCATTCCTATACCGCAAGCTACAATGGAAGTGGTAAATCTCCCGCCCACTCGAAGTCAAACAGACTCGAGAAAACATCACAGGTAATATGATGTCTCTTCAATTTGGCGACTTTCCAGCAGAAGAAGTCTCAAACGACATAATTCCAATACCGCGAGCTACAATGGAAGTGGTAAATCTTCCGCCCGCTCGAAGTCAAACAGACTCGAGAAAACATACTTATAGATATCAGATTTGAAAATCTAAACATAGCCTCACCAAGCTCTACTCGCAAGCGTAGCATACCCGCCAGAAGGAGAACAAGACGGGCAACACCCCTTTGTTTAGGGCACAACAAATCTTCGTTGAGCACGAAAGAGTCCATGAACACACTCCTCTCCCGCCTACAACAATTAAAGCATCAACCTCAACTATTGTGGCTGAGGAGGAGCAACCACAATTTCATCAATACAGCCAGCAATCTATACGCTTGATGCAAAACGTGGGGTATGATTTCCAGAAAGTTGAAGGTTTGAACTTTGGCAAGGGACGATGCCTTCCTCTACAACTTCAAGGGCAGTCTAGCAAATTCCGTAGTGGATTGGGCTATAATAAGACTAGCCCATAGACTCAGTCCAAGAAAAGGCATGCG
This sequence comes from Iris macrosiphon, assembly GCA_036927795.1. Classification (NCBI taxonomy): domain Eukaryota; kingdom Viridiplantae; phylum Streptophyta; class Magnoliopsida; order Asparagales; family Iridaceae; genus Iris; species Iris macrosiphon. The sequence continues at coordinate 23,031,522 of JAYESA010000004.1, read as the reverse complement.
AAGAAGAAAATTAAGACTTGTAACATGGTGCTTCTTTCTCCGATGTCCAAAGAAAAAACTATGACTGGTACCATATCCAGAAAAGATTATCATAAAACTTACGAGTCTGTCCCGGAAGATGTTCCTGACGCTCCTCCTACTTCGTCAACTCATGTTGCTTCGGTCACAACTGAACCTGGTCCTTCGAAGCCTACTGCAGTAAAGAAAGGAAAGCAGAAGGAAATGCGCTTCGACAAATCCTTGAAGAAGAACGCACCTCAGGGACTTGAAAAGCTCTATAATTTTGACATATTGGCACAACTGGCCAATACTCCGACACAACTTTCTATTTTCGAGTTACTTCGTCTGTCGAAGGAGACTCGTGATGCTTTGAGCGAAGCTCTGATACATGCAGACTCATGCTTAGCTCAGCTCAAGACTCCAGATGAAGAGTCATTAGCGTGTCCTCAATGCCACATCATAATCGAAAAGATTCCTAACATCACCTTCACAGAAGAAGACATGCCGCCCATGGATAACCGATATGACATGCCACTGTATTATACCGGTTACATCGGATCTATCAAGGTGAACCGAATTCACATTGACCCCGGTTCTTCACTTAGCATCATTTCTAAGAGCCTATTGAAAGCTTTGAAGATACCGATGCACAACCTGTTTGCCACCAGCACTACCATTCTAGGCTTCAATGCTGGAAGAAGTAAACCGCTGAGAAAGATACGCTTAAAAATTCAGATAGACGATCTACGTAATGAAGTCACGTGTTATGTGATTGACTCTAATGTATCCTGTAACGTCTTGCTGGGACGGCCATGGATATATGAGCATAAAATTGTACCCTCCATGCACCAATGCTTCAAATACGTGGACAGTCTGGGAGAGATCAGAACAGAGGTAGCTGACCTCAACCCATTCAAAGGTGTCAAAACCTATTTCTCTGACTCAGTACTCTATACACCGGAGTACATGAAAGAAGAGTCTAATCAAGCTGATGATGAAGCTGAGAAAATCTCGAAAGAAGAACATCTGATGCTCCGAGTCAAAGGACGTACTACTCGCCCGATTCCTTTAGAGCCTCTTGTCATTAACCTGCGCAAGCCAACTTATGAGATGGAAGCCGAAGAGCTATTGGTGATAAATCTCTCTAAAAAGTCACCCCTGTTAGTCATCAACCTTCGACGCAATAAACAGCCGATATCGTAGAATGAGCCACTTGTTATCGACCCTCGTCGTAACGAGCAATCAACGTCAGTAGATCAACCCCTAGTCATCAATCTTGCCAAGTCTTCTGTCAAGGCAAAAGTTTATGTTAATTATACGGAGCAAGAAGAGATCTTGTATTTTATGAATAAATAAGACACTCCTTCGCACTACATTGATGTTGATCCCTTTGCTAAAAAAATCTTAGAAGCTCTTCATATTTACGAACCTCTATCCATACCCGTAGAATCCCTATTTCAACACGATTCATCATATGGACCATATGAGGATGCATACTTCATAGTCCCCGCAAGACAAGACAAAAAACTTCAGATACTTAATTTTTGGCAAGACTAAAAACAAAAGTCACACAAACCAATGATTCTGACGAAGATAGCAAAAAAATACAACTTTATCGTTATAGCCAACCAACTAAGAACATTATGCAGTGGATGGGCTATAACTTGAAGTCTGGTCAACGACTTAATTATGGAAAAGGCAGACGAACTCCTATACGTCACTTCTCTCCAAATGGCAAACCTGAAACATATTATCAGCGAACTAGTCATGGTTTAGGGTACGTCATACCGCCAACAACTCCTGAAAGTTCAGAATCAGAAGAAGAGAGACATTCTCATTCTTCCGACTCATCATTGTGGGATTCTGATGAAAGCATGGGTGATATATTCAAACATATTTTTTTTCTGTGAATATGGTGTCAACTGGCCCAGATGATGAAGACGTTGAAACCTTAGAACCATTCGATAATGATCCAAGGGCGCAACAGATGGATACTCAATAGGAGCTTTGGTTTGAGCAACGTGAACCACCTACAGAGGATGAAGTTGTCCAAATTGATGTAGGAGAAGAATCTTTTCCAAGACCAATCTTCATTAACAAGAGTCTTCCCGAAGAGGATAAACATGTTTTAGTTCAGTTAATAAAAGAGTATATTGATAAGTTCGCCTGGAGTTACGAGAATATGCCTGGCCTAGATCCTCAAATAGCCACACACAAGCTCAATATTCTTCCTAACGCTAAACCGGTGAAACAACAAAAAAGGCGATTCCGTCCGGATATGATGGATGCAATCGAGGCAGAAGTAAAGAAACTAATAGCATTTGGCTTCGTTCGAGAAGAGCAGTATTCCGACTGGGTAGCCAATGTCGTCCCAGTCATAAAGAAAAATGAAAAGGTCCGTGTCTGCATAGACTATCGATATTTAAACTCTACATGTCCAAAAGACGAGTTTTCTCTCCCCATCACAGATGTCATGATCGACAATACATACAATTTTGAACGTATGTCTTTCATGGATGGATTCTCAGGATACAACCAAATCAAGATGTCTTCCGATGACGAAAAACATACCTCTTTTCGTACAACACTAGGAGTATACCGCTATATAGTCATGCCCTTCGGCTTGAAGAATGCAGGAGCAGTGTATCAACGGGCCATAAGTACAATATTCCATAAGCACTTACGGAAGAAAGTAGAATGTTAAGTGGACGATATTTCTGTCACGAGTCATCTTAAAGATGATCACCTTCAAGATCTAAAGACGGTGTTCGAATTAATGCGTCACTACCAATTGAAAATGAATCCTATCAAATCCTTCATGCGAGTTTCCAGTGGCAAATTCTTTGGATTCGTCATAACTTCCTAAGGTATTTGTATTAATCCCGATAAAATCAAAGTTATCCTCGAAATGTGACCTCCACATAATTTCAAAGAACTTTATGGTCTGCAAGGCCCTTTGGCATACATCAGAAGGTTCATCTCCAATCTATCGGGACGATACCGATCCTTCACTCAATTAAAGAAGAAAGACGTGTACTTTGTCTAGAATGAAGCATGTCAACGAGCATTCGACAACATCAAACGATATCTCACAAATCTGCCAATTCTTGTGTTTCCGGTCATAGAAAGCCCTGCATGCTATATGTTCGAGCAATGAATCACTCCCTATGAGCTCTTCTTGCATAGAAGAGTAACGAAGGTCATGAACTTGCAATCTATTATCTTAGTCGCATGATGGTTGGTGCCGAGCATAGTTATAATCATGTCGAAAAAGAATGCCTCACTTTGATATTTGTTATTCAAAAGACGTGACACTATGTGATGGGATAAACTATTCATGTCATATCTAGGGTGAATCTCCTCTGAGTATTGATGACCAAGCCAAGCACACTCAATTCTCGTTTAGCTACATGGACAATGCTATTATCACCTTATGACATGTTATATGTCCCACAAAAAGCGGTGAAAGATCAAACACTAGCTGACTTCCTAGCAGCTCACCCTGTACCAGAAACCTCCAAGCTATATGATGACATCCCAGATGAAGTATTAGAATCTAATATGGCAATGAGAGATGACACTTGGCAACTATTCTTCGATGACGCATCAAGAATAGAACCCAAAGGCAACATCGTAGCCGGAGTAGGCGTAGTCCTAGTATCTCCTGATAAGCTACTCATTCATCGCGCATATTCTCTCAGTGAACCATGTTACAATAATGTAGCAGAGTACAATGCTTTGCTCATTGGCCTCCAACTTGCACGTAGAGTATCTTGAAGCCTACGGAAGATTCCAAGCAAATAATCATTCAGATTAGGGAAGAATATGAAGTTCGACATGAAGACATCATCCCTTATCATCAGGAAACACTAGAGTTAGCTTTTACCTACAAGGGGTTCTTTATTGAGCATGTACTTCGATCACAGAATATGGAAGCAGATGTCCTTGCCAGTTTAGCAGCATCATTGGCCATCCCTCTGAAAAAACATCATTCGATCATGTTGACAAGTCGAGAGTTGTTCTATGTCAAGAACAATCTGCACATTGAGCAGAGCTACGTCATAAAGTCAACTTCCGTCGATGAAGATTAGAGAAACCCGTTTATAGACTATGCAGCTTATGGGATCCTCCGAGATCCAGAAGTTCCGAAAGAAGCGACTTCTATTAAGAGACGTTCACACCGTTTCTGTTATGACGCCTCATCCAGGACATTATATCGTCATTCATATAATGGACTACTATTATGTTGTCTCTCTAATAGTGAAGCAAGATAATCATTTTGCGAAGCTCATGATGGCGTCTGTGGAGCACATCAACAAGGTCCTAAGTTACAGGATCGTCTCAGAAGGATGGATTACTATTGGCCTATTATGGTGACAGACGCGATAGATTATGCTCATAAATGTAGAGCATGTTAGATCCATGCCGATTTTATACACCAGCCTTCAGAATTCTTACTGTCACGTTCCAGTCCCAAAATACGTAGGACTAGGAATACGTAACATGTCAGCTACACATTCGACCAGACTCTGGTCCGATTCGAATATGTATACGCTGTATTATAATGGTCACTATCTAAATAATCAAGTAAATACAAATATTTATGCCTCAATCCACAATGAATAGAATACAACAAGAATGAGCTACATGTGCTAAAGTCGGCCACACAGTAACACACAAACTCGAATAGACTCGAGAAAGAAATATGAGTCTAAAAAAAACTAGGCTACATCAGCAGATGAATCAACAATATGAATAAATAAACATAACTCTGGTAGAAATAATATAAGTATCTGGTACTAATGCCCACATAACAAAGTAACACACATTAGCAACTCCAGGCAGGCTCCATAACGATCTATGCTACAAAACTAGCAAGGGACCAGGTCCTCAGAGGGACGTAACAAGGTACAAGAAATAACATGTCAAAGTAAAATAATAAACAATGTGCTCAAGGGTATGTATCATAACCAGCTAAGTGAATGCAAGTGAGAACGTATTTGTCTGCTAAACCACCGGGTTTCATACATATACTAGGGTACTAGTGATAGTAGTAGTAATAGTAGTAGGTACGTACATGCCTCATCAAGGTACCTGTAGTACTATAATACTAGTAGAGTTTGGTAGCCCAGCAGTACGGTAAGTTCTCCCCAACTCCATGTATCTCACGCTTCATGTCACGAAACGCAAGACAATCTCTATCTATCGAGTCAAGGCGTAAATAATAGCACTAGTACAAGTCTCCAGCCTTGTCCTAAAACAGAAGCCGGGATCCTTGAATATCTCAAGAGTGGCTCATGTGCATGAAAGTCGAGTACAATGTCTTATGGTAAATCATGCAAGAGTAGCACGAGTAGGTAAGCGCTGACAATGCAACTAACGATACCCGAACTCCATGTATGGAAGTCGGCACCTGAATGTAATCCAGAAGCTAAGTATCGTGGCGGTCCTAGGTCGTAACAATTACAATCAATAAAAGAAACAGTAAAAATAAAATAACTAGAGCACAATCTACTGTGAACAAGGCAAGGTACACTTGCCTGAATTCTGGATATGGCGAGGTCCAGGTAGCGAGCTCAATGCATCAACTGCTCCCGAAAAGGTGGAATCCATACGAATGTCTCCGTATGTTGCAACTGACATCACCAACGTTTCTAAAACATAACAATTTGCTAGAATTGACTACCCATAAGTCCAATTTGTACACTTGGGCAAAAACGACAGTTTCGGATCAAAACGATGTCCAATTGTGACTCACTTTGTACTGTAAAAAGTGTCAGAGATAAAGTTCTCCAAATTTAACAAACTTAGTGTCCACAAGTCCAGAACGATGGCACAAACTCAACGGAGTGTCCGAAATTGGATTTCGGTGAGCCGGTCACAAAATCACCCGTCAAGTGGAACCGTGGGACCGCAAAACGGTATTTCGTCAACGTTCTCAGAATCGAACCAAACTTGGGTCACAGGACCAGCATAACGCTGTGAATCCGATGACGCATGTTTCGTTGTGAAACGATAAGCACACACGAAGTTATGACAAAATGTCGAAAAAGATCGATACGATATTTTTCGACGGATACGCGTTGATTCCGGTGTGCACGCACGTCCTAATCAAGTTCCGCAAAATTCCACACATCCGCGTTGACGATACGCACCATTCGGTGTAATCTGCACGTGACAAAATCGCCTCGTTTGTAGGGACGCACCCCGTATCAGGATATTTTAGAATCTGAAATCGTGGTTTTTTCGAGATTTCAAGGAAATTAAACTAGGATTTTTAGTACAGAATAAAATAATCTATTTATTGAGAATCCTAGAGGGTTATATTGTCTGCAAGTAGGTAAAATTGGTTTGCGAATCGGTCCATTGTGCAAAGAGTTACGGATCCGCCAATATGGGTTCAAGGAGTAAAAATTCTGTTTGGTTTTGAGCAATTTTTCTCCCTACTTTGGATCAAAATTTTCATGATTTTAGGCAAGATAAACTAATATATTTGAAGGGGTTTGAAGAGGGTTATGTTTTGAACATACCGGAGAAGACAACACGCAAAACGGATCGTCGAGGAGGAAGAAATCGGTACGAAAAGATGGGGTCGCGGCTGTCGCGCATGTGCACGGTTGCGGTCGAATCCGGCTGGGTTTGGACGGCTGGTGGTGGCTAACGGCGACGACGGTCGCCGGTGAGTGGTGGTGGTCTGATGGTGATGGTGATGGTCTGATGGTGATGTATATAAATGGAAAGAAGGGGGTTACGTTAGGTGAACCGAGGGGTTGTTGGAGATGGGTAGCGGGTTAGGATTTGGGTTTGGGTTTTATTCTTTTATATTACCATATACGTATATATATAGCCATCTATAGGGGTGCAAACGAGCCAAGCCGAGCCAAGCTTTCATAAGCTTGAGCTTGGCTTGATTAGAATTAACCGAGCTCGAGCTGGAGCTTGATAATTTTTTTATTTTAGAGCTTGAGCTTGGCTCGAGCTCGTTTATATTAAGCTTGAGCTTGGCTTGGTTTGAGCTCGAGCTTGGCTTGATAAGCAAGCTTGATTCAAGCTTGATAAGCAAGCTTGATAAGCTCAAACTCAAGCTCGTTAAGCTTGATTTTGAGCTTGTTCAGCTTTATTTCAAGCTCATTAAGCTTGATTTTGAGCTTAACGAACTTGATTTCAAGCTAGTTAGGCTTGAATTCAAGTACCTATAATATTAACAATTTATTTATAAAAATTCAATTTAAAAAGTTCCTTAATATCAATTACTAAGGACATATAATTATATACAATGCACACAACCATATTGTTATACAAACATGCATAAAATTAGAATTCAACAAAGAATAAATTTAAATTTAAATAACAAAATAAATTTGTAAACTGCCAGCAACGAGCTCTTAAACGAGCTTCTAAACGAGCCAGCTTACGAATCAGCTCGCAAGCTTCTAAACGAACCAGCTCGCGAGCTCAAACTAGCCGAGTACTTCTAAGCTTGAGCTTGGCTCGTTTATTAAACGAGCTCGAAAATGAAGCTTGAGCTTGGCTTGTTTACTAAACGAACCGAGCTCAAACGAGCTTTTATCAAACCGAGCTTCAAGCAGCTTGCGAACGGCTTGGCTCGTTTGCAGCCCTAGCCATCTATAACTATAGTATAATATAAGAAAATATGTTTGTACCTAAAATAATTTTTAGAAATTTTTTACAATACTTTAATAGTAGTTGTACACCAAAAAAATATTTTCTGTGAAATATTTATAATTAATAAATATACATAAATATATATACAAGTTAATAAATCCATAAATTTTATATTTTTCTAATTAGCTAAGAATAATGAAATTTTTTCTTAATCTCAATAATTACATAATACCAATAATAAAAATAATAAAATTTAAAATCAGGGGGTTTACACTTACATCCTAAGGCTACATCCTGACCTTTTGAAGCATGGAAAATGGATATTGTTGGTCCTATCCACCCACCTTCTTCTAGGGGACATCGGTTCATACTTGCAATAATCGATTATTTTTCTATATGTGTAGAGGCAGTTCCGCTCATCGAGTTGAAAACGTCCAATGTGATCAGTTTCGTCAAACACCATGTGATCTATCGTTTCGGTGTTCCCTGAAGCATAATACACGACAACGGACCACAGTTTGCTAGTCAAGCATTTTATCGGTTCTGTGATAAGAATCAAATCCAAAATATAGCCTCTACGGCTTACAACCCGACAAACAATGGTTTAGCAGAGGCCTTCAACAAAACTATAATCAAGCTACTCAAAAAATTTGTCTCATTCAACATGCGCGATTGGAATGAGAAACTCGGAGAATGCTTATGAGATTATCGCACGACAGTCCAAAATCCAACCGATTCCACACTACTCTCCTTGGTCTATGGATGTGAAGCGGTCCTTCTGCTAGAGATCCAGATTTTCTCTCAGGGTAGCTATTGCTAATGAGCTAACAGTAGAGAATAATGACCGTTTGAGACTTCAAGAGTTATAAGCCTTGGATGAAAAGCGTCATTAATATTTTATAACTAACTATTGTACTTCTTGTAGAGAACATATTTCTATCCACCACACCGGGTCGCACATATCGGGCAGTAGTTTCCTGCAGTCGCCGCCAAGCTCATCCGTGATCCTATGAATGATCAGAAGGCTCGTGATCGCAAAGAAAAACCTATCCAAGGCTGAATCACGCCTGAACAGTGGACTGCGATTAGGGCTAGATTCAATAAGGATAAGTATAGGGAAAAGTCGGAGAAGGCCAAGGCGGCTCGACGGAGGACGAAAAAGTGGTGTGGTGGGTCGATTCCGTTGACTGAACATTTTCGTCGCTTGGTACGTCTTTCATTGTATACGTACAATTTTTAATCATCGTGGCCTAATTTTTTACTTTAATAACAAATAATATATTTATTAACAGGTCCAGAGGGGTGAGGACGCGAACATGGTGACAGTGTTCCTCGCCACTCATAGGAAGGGGGACAACTTATCGATGATAGGGCGACGCCGAGCTACGTAAGTATTACTCTTATGTTTTGTTAATTTTGATATAATTTAGCAAAAATACATGCAATTAGTAATAAGTACCTAAGATATATAGTAAGTAGTACACTTATCGATAGATACATATTTTTCTAGGATTTGTATAGGAGGCTCCGCGAAGAGTCGACCCAGCCCACACCTGGAGAGGGGGGTAGTTCCTCGGAACCCCGACCCACCCAGCTCCGTCAGATGACGAGCTGTGGATGAGAGTCGTTGGTGGTCTACATAGGGGTACGTACTATGGTACGAGATACTATAGTGCCTATGTTGCATCATAGTCCTCTAGGATACCCTCTGCCGAAGTGCATACCCCACACCCCTTCCAGGAGTCGCAGCGATCCCACGAGAGAGTTGACCTTCAGATCACATCTCTGCGTGACGAGTTGATTCAGAGGATTACGGTGTAGCCGCAGCCGCAGACGGACGATGCGACGCTCATAGCACGTTTCGAATCGTTGGAGCGTAGTATCATGGAGTTGAGGGATCTGGCCACATTGACATAGCGCAATGTGACGTCGCTGCAGGAGTCGCAGTTGACCATGGGCGCCACACTATCGAGGATGCAAGCGTCACATATTGAGATGAGCGAGCGAGTGGAGACCGTGGGCGCTTCACTATCGAGGATGCAGACATCACATCTTCAGATGGACGAACGAGTGGAGCATAGTACTAGGAGGTTATTATCTATCATGGATACTTGACAGAGTTGGAGCAACGATGTCCTCCTGCATCGTCATCTATATCGACTCCTGCATCGGGTTCCGTAACGCTTACACAGGAGCAGTTTGACGTGCTATTATCTCAGATTCGACGCGACTCCTCCCCCTGATAAGTAGTAGTTTTTTTTGACATGTGTATATTGACCCATTCATGGGAGTTTGTACTTATTATTTGTACACTTTTATTGTGTGACTTATTTGTACATTTTTATTGTGACTCCATATTGTGTGACTATATTCGGACCTTAGAGCTTTTATTGATTTATTTTATCATTGTTGTTGTGATTGTACCGGCGTTGAGTGTTCCACCGAAGGGGTAGGCAAACCCAGGGAATTCAATGGAGGGTTGTTCCGGGTCTGTCCATTTATTTGAAATATGATCATACCGCAGGCATGTTATACTGTGATATTGCAGGCATTCATTTATTTTTATTTTTTATTTTTCAACCTTAGCGACGTTCAGCGATGTTTAGTGACGTCCATAGGAGTCGCTAATGACGTCGCTAAACTGTTAAATAATTTAGTTTACGTCGCTGTTCGTCACTAAACGTCGCTAAATATTGCTGACATGACAATTTTGTCCATGCCAGATTTTTGTCGCTGATTATGTCGCAAGTTGTCGCTAAATTTAACGAAAATTGCCAACTAAAATAAAATATCACAAATTTGGCGACCTGAGACGCTAAGAGTCGTCATTCTTACGACTTTTAAACGTCGCTAAATTATGTTGCTAAATTACGTCGCTACATCGACGTTTTTTGATGCCGTTTTGATCAGCGACTAGCTTTTTGGCGACAAAATCAAAACGTCGTTAAATATGTCGCTACTTAGTATTAGTGACGTAATTTATCGATTTGGGGACTCTTTCATACATCGCTAATTTGCCTTATTTTGGTAGTGACTTGATGATCTGGTTACGTAACTGCATGGTCCTTGGAGGGTCTGGGACAATAGAGAGGATCAGCCGCACCCTCATTCTTCCGGCTGTGAAGTTGGCTTTTCGCCACAAGTTAGCCCTTCTACCGGCTATGGTGTGCTGTATCCATCGGGGGATCCGCAACTTCGCCCAGAAGCTCGAGGACCATTCTGGTAAAGGGACATTTCAACAGAATTGAGCTCCCTTACCATTATCTGATGGGTTGGCTTCTTTTGTATCACGGATCTCTGATGATCCCTGGGACCGATGAGGGCATGGTGGCTGCTGATGCTCATATTCGCAAGTATCGGGAGATAAAGTAGAAGTATGACACGGTTCCTGCCGGCAGAAGGCAGCTCTCGTTCATGATTGAGGTAATGTCCCGCTCCTAACGAATACTTATGGAACACTTGTTACTTTGACTCGGTTGAGAATCGAGTCTCGGGGAAACCTTACCGTCATATCAACACGGACGAAATGCAATAAACCCTTCAAATTGATGGAACGACTTTTATTAAAATAAGTCCAAGAGTTTTCGTTGGTTGTTTTGCTGCTTGATTTTATGTTGCTTTGTGTTTTGTCTTGCTTTCGATGACTTAATTTTCATGATTCGCTTTTATCACTTATGCATTCAATTCGAATCGTAAGGGAAAAAGATCGAAGGATGCTAACCAAGTATTGTTGCAATTTCATGACGTATAACCAAGGAGTGATCGTTGCATAAGGCTTCTCCATCCTCTCGTTCGATTCAATCGGTGAGTGGCTTATACCCTTCGATGAATCCTTTAGTCCATACGCTTTAATAAAAATGATCTCTAGTCTGCACGAGTTACATGTTCCTATACAAATGATGCCTCACTAAACGAGATAAGCTAAAAGAGATGAATTGCATGCTTGATTATATATATAGAACTATTGCAAATGCTTGTTCAAATAGACATGTATCTGTTCCTTACTCATATGCTGCATAAGAGATGTTTAGAGAAATCTCGCATGGGTTACCAGAGAAAAAAGTAAAGAGATAGAGATGTTCTTTTATAGTCTAAATGCTGCATAGTAAGAGTTTATATGATAGAGCTGCATACCATGTATCGGTCTTTAGACAACTTGTGCACAAGGGTAATCCCACGAACGGTTTCTGGGGAACTGGGGATCGTTCGCCCTAGGGGGGATCAGAGGAACACCCTGAGGCAATGAAGTCCTCGCGATCAAGGAGGTTTTCATGTCTATATAACATGGGTTTCCCATGGACCATCATGTAGTTAGGTCGCATGATAAGTTATCTTCTATGCACACTTGACACTTGGTCCCAACACAGATGCATGAGTTATATACATATATGCAAATTGTTGCTAACTTGTATGTCTGCTTCATGGATAACCGCTCGACCGTAGGTAAGATTTATCATATGCGTAGTCTATCTATTATTTATGTTTTCTCGCATGAATTGTTAAAAGAAACTAGACAACCAGAAAGATCACATAATAATGTCTGCTTCATATGCTTACTTAGTGTGGATTTCTAGGTGAGTTTGGCCACGGTCGCTCACCAGTACATATTGTAGTACTGACCCACGTTTGTGGGGAAATCTCCAAGTTCTGGTAGCGAGAGCTTGGTGAGCATTTTGAAACAGTACTAGCGCATCCATCCAGTGGAACCGTGCTCGTGCTGCTTCCTTAGCTTTCCTCTCCTGTGTGCAAACTCCTCTTCGGCTAGTTGTTTTGCTTTTTGGTCCTACTAAAAGGATATAATGTATGGGTGTTGTGGTTAGTTTTGGGTTTGTAAAAAGGGATGTAGCCATCTATGGCATATTTTGTAATCAGCCAAGCAAGTACTTTGTAATTCAATCTTCAAGTATTCAATAAAGAAAGTATTTTGTGTTCCTATCAAATGTGTTCAACTTTGGTTCTCTGAATTTTGAATTTTGTGCCTCTATATATGTATATTTTTGTCTAACTTGTGTCTTGTGCAGGTACTATGCCTGGTGCAAGCGCAACTTAGGCTTGCACGGCATCGCGCCCAAGCGAGGACGATCGGTTCCGTAAGGACCAAGCGAGGACGATCGGTTCCGTAGGGACCAAGCGAGGACGATCGACCCTTACGGGACCGGGACGTGATAGGTGGTATCAAAGCACGGCTTTACTTTCTTGGCCTCTTCAAATATCATTTTCAAAAAATGATATAAGTTTTCAAGCGGTTTCAAAATTTCCGAATTTCGAAAATGGTTGCGAATCTATAAACGTAAATCGAAAGTATAAAATATCCCTATCTTGAAGAGCATATAAACCCAACGTCTCATGCAATAAGTCCATAATACTTTATGAGACTAATGCAAGCTACTCTCTTTTGCAGCAAGATGACTAACACAGGTAACCAAGGGACATCGCGCGCAGCGAGCGTGAACAATGACCAAATCGATAGACTGATTGGCATGTTTGAAAATCAACAAGAACGATTCAATGCCCAATAAGATCGATTTGAGGCTCAGCAACAACGGGCAGATGCTCGAGCCATAGCACAACAGAAGCAGTTAGACTCTTTGACTCAGATAGTGACAAACCTTGGTCGCCAATAACAGTGGATCGGGAACCGCCGCGACACCTGTGGCAGCCGCAACCGCGCCTCGAGAAGCAGGCCTAGCAGAAGCTGATGAGCCTCCGCAGGCGGTCAGGAAATCAATCTTTAAAGGTGCTGAGTTTCTGAAGTTGAACCCTCCTGAGTTCGAAGGCATGATCGCGCCGGATAAGGTGATAGACTAGGTCGCCAAGTTGGAGGACTTGTTCGAATTTGCTGGGATTCCTGTGAACAAGAGGGTGGCGTGTGCAGTCATGCAGCTGCGGTTACGAGCACACGATTGGTGGTAGATCAAGAAACAGGATCTTGCCACAAGGCGCCAAGACGACAAAATCATTTGGGGAATGCTCAAAGAAGCATTCTAGGAGCAATACCTTCCACCTGCTCATCAGACCGAGAAAGAAAGATGAGTTTACCGAACTTAAGCAATAAAGCAAGTCCGTCGAGTACTATGAGTCAGAATTATCCAAACTTGCTAAGTTCGCTAGATCGTTGATTCCTGACGAGAGGGCCCGTACACACAGATTTATTAAGGATTTGAATGACGACCTCAGGAAAGATGTTATGAACCGTGAATGTACCTCTTACATAAAAGCTTTTGAGACAGCGGGTCAGAACGAGCAATATACGCCACAGAGTGCTTCCGAGAAGGCGCTAGTTGCTTGAAACCCTCATGTCAAACGATACCAAAATGGGGAGAAGATGTCACGCCCCAGTCCCAAAATATCGAGGGACTGGACACGTGACAATGACCAGCAGCACACACCGATGGACAAACCCAATTTAATGGATGCATCGGGGCATACTTAAGCTGTAAAACAATAATCAGGGTCTACTAATCACATCCACATAATGAATATAACAAAGTCAGCAAAAGGAAATAAAACATCATCCAGTCACAATTAAGTAAATCGGGGGAACAACCCGATAATCAAGTCTGATACAATTGTTCATTAATCAAGAATGTAAATAACCAACACAGACTGAGTATGGAAGAACATATACTCAGGAAAATCTATGGCAATCACCTAGTCATCGGTTCCTGGTTCTGCTCCACTGTATGCACCTGATCCTGTTTTTGCTCCTGCTAATGCTCCTGTACCGTATACCTCTGGGTAGATCTCGTCTGCTAATCCTGGGGACATAATCCGGATCCAGGTCCTCAGGGGACATAGCAAGGTACAATATAACTCAAGCCAAAATAAATGCAGTGCAGAAATAAATGAACAATAGGGTGAGCTATATAACCATCTATGTAAAATGCAAGATGAGAGCATCACTAAAACTCAGGCTGAGACTAATACAAGATTTGTGGTCGGGGAGCCGGTAGCAGTGATATCACTAGTAGAGTGCCTAGCTCTAATGTAGAGTCTAAGGCCTCACCATAATATATATATATATATAAATCAGCCTGTAGCCTGTGTCTCTCCCCACCCAATGTAATCACATGTCTCATGTCCATGACACGCAAGATCAAAACTAATGCAGCAAGTCATATAATGTCTATGAATATAATGTCTATGTCATAAAACCTGTATCCTATACAGAATCACCATGATATCTCAGGAAGATTCTGTCTTATGAATAGTGTCAAGTGTCCTGGGTTATGATGTACTTGATAAGACAAGTACGAGAATGTAAAGGGTCACGATAGCCATCTCTAGTTGACGTACACAACTCCGCGTACGGGGTTGGCACCCGACTATTAATCAGACGCTAAGTAGGTCACACGGTCCTAGGTTTAAGCATGTACAAACAATTATATATGTCAAGGAAATAAGTAGCAAAAACTACAGAATTTGGCAAGGTACACTTGCCTGGGGTTCCGGCTCCAATTGTAGCTCTGGCAGCAGTGGGATTTGCAGGGACTGCTCCGATTGCTGAAATAGACATCACCATCAGATCCAGAAAATATC
>JAYESA010000004.1:22924207-23016257 GCA_036927795.1 Iris macrosiphon | reverse complement strand
GCCGAGGATTTCTCCTGAGTATCTGCTTTATCTATACTCAGTCTTTTCTGTTGTTAGACTCTTTTATTTCATGTCTATTGAACTGCTGTATCAAACACATTATCGGGTTGTTCCCCGATATATTTTATTTGAGACTTGATGTTGGTTTATATGTTGTTATTTGGATATTGATTTATCTGTTGTGGATGAGAGTAGTTTTATTCATTTGACATATATTGTAGACCACTGTATTGTTGTTTTACATCTTAAGTATACTCTAATGGGTCCATTAAATTGGATTTGCCCATTGGTGTGTGTTGCTGGCCATTGCCACGTGTCTAGTCCCTCGGTATTTTGGGACTGGGACGTGACATACTTGCCCAACCGATTTGCTCGCCAATTTGGCTACACCCAGCTTCTACTAAGTCACCCGAGCGCTTCTCTCAGATATAATGGCAGCTTGCTTGATGGGGCCCGAGCCTGGGCTTACTATAGCGCAACCGACACTCAGGCTCAGTTTCGCCTATCCGCTACCGGTATCATGCCGAAGATGCTGTATACGTCCACGAAGTACTACTGCACGGCTAATGCTCTGCCGGCTGACTTTGACCCAAAGCGGAGTTATATCGAAGGCACCGTATTTATGCCTCCGGAAGCGAGGGCGCGTCGGACGCCCAAAAAAGGAAAGAGTGTTGCTAGGCCTCTGCTCGTGGAGTTGCAGCCGTCAATTGGGGAAGAGCATACGACATCCTCTTCTGATGATCTTCCGGTTGTGAAGCGCAAATCGAAGGCCGGGACCCAGCATGCTCGCTACTCCAAGAAGGCGAGGACCGATGCGGTCCCAGAGACGGGACCAGCGACGAAGACAAAGCCTCCCGTAAAGGGGATGCAAGCGGAGATGTAAGACCCCTTGTACTAACAGTTCCTGAAGCAGGACCTAATTTAGATGTTATGACGGTATCCGTAAACCCTCTTAGTTTGATTCTTTTTTATCCTTTTTATGAATATTTCTTCTGGTCTGTTTGAATTGCAGACACATGAGAAGAGGGACCGTCCCCGACGGGCAGCTACCACGCCCCGGTCCCAAAATACCTGAAAAAAGGCCACGTGGCAATGGCCAGCTACGTATCCAAGTTAACTCCAGTTCAACTAGAATATGTATAAGCTGTCCTAGGTTCGTATAATTATTTCTATATCATATTTATATCTCCATCAACAGGACAAGAACATAAAGAGAGAAAATATGAGTACTAGTCTGCAACCTAATAATCATACTTGTTTGAATATACTCGAAAAAAATAAATGACTCTGCAAATACTACGCAATCAAGCAGATATGAAATACCGAAATAAAATAATATACTACGAAAAAATAAATACCTGTAATGAAATGGATACTCATCAACAATCCAGCAAAAATCTCTGTAACCAACTCAGCAAGCCTGGAAAGGAACCAGATCCTCAGAGGAACATAGCAAGATACATAAAAATATGCCACTAATGATGTGAAAATACTGCAATAGAATAAGGGTGTAGCAATCTAAGTGTAAATTCAATGAGAACCACATTCGCCGCATGAGTTGTAGGCTAATGGGATCGACATAATTCCCTAGGGGTAACAGAGGCCTAAATATGACATAGCATCGTGGACACCAGAGGCCATCTCTCTCTCTCTCTCTCTCTGTCAGAATCATAAATCCATGGTCGTCATACCCGGTACTCCGGCGGAGACAACGGGTTACAAAGGAAAGTGTAAATATAGCCCATATATCTAGTGAGTATTCTCCCCATCCGATGTTGCTGTATCTGTCGTGCACCAAGACATGTCCAGCTCCTACTCCTGAGTCAAGATCAAAGTATCTAAATGCTGTCGTCATGCATCTCGATTGTACTAGTGTACGACTGGTACAAGAGTCTGCGTCTACACATGAATCACTCCGTGTCATAAATATGTCAAGGTCATAGAGAGATTAGGGCATATCTCAAATAAGGGTCTATCATCTAGATACTAAGTCACGCAAAATCGGCCAACGCCGACTACACCTAAGTGATCCTGGGACGCGCAATATCGTTCAACCAAAAATAATTTAAATGCAGTTGCAGTATTTATAGAAATATAAACAAAAGTGGCAAGGTATATTTACCTGGATCCAGTAGCTGGAAGGAGGAAGAAATTGGTATAGGGTCTGAGTTCAAAAAGTCCAATGGGCCTATGATAGAAGTTTGATAATTAATTATCTGGTATAAGTTTATGAATATCTCTCTTCTGGTCTATTTGAATTGCAGACATAGAAGAGGGACCGTCCCCGGCGAGTACTGCTTCAGTGATTTCTTACGCTGAATCGGAAGAGGGAACCCCTCCGGAGTCCAACATGGGTGCCTCAGAACCAGCACCTGAAGCTTCAGGAGCTCGGGGCTTGGATACAACTTTGGCGGAGGATCCTCATACCCCTTTGGAGCACATATCCGTGGAAGACATGGAAGCTATGGGGGAGGCTTTGACAATACTGGAAGAGCCACGACCTACGCCACCTCCCTCTAGTACGTCATTTAGCAATTTCACAAGCGATCAGATTTTCTGGCTTCAACTTTATATTTTTCGGATGAAGTTAATTGTTGGTTGTTCTGGTCTTGCAGGACCTATTCCTCCCTTTCGGACAATGAACGTGGCTGTCGGGGAGGATATCCTGGAAGAAGGGGGGTAGTGAGCTTATCAGGAGGAGGTCTGAATCCCTCCCTCGCCCCTCTAAAGGCGACGAGCACCCTGCAGGGTCTGTTGCGGGTCCTTCTAGTGCTATGGCTGCTATTCCCGGTGTTATTGCTGGGCACTTGGTTGCCGAGGCCTTTCCGGATGGTGGAATGGTTGGACGTTCCGAGGAGGCTGTTCCCGTTGTTTCTGACATTATGGTGATGGGATCGTCATCCGAGGTCGTTGTACCACAGTCTGGGGTTGGTGCGCGAGCGGGTGCCGAAGCAGCGAGGCACCCTGGTACTCCTGTCCTAAGTCGGGAATAGCTACCGGGTGTTCGTGCCTTTGAGATGGCCATGAAGGAGTGGAGCGTGAGACATCCCACTGGTCGCTCTTCCGCTACAGCTTCACCTTTAAGGCCATAGGACGTTGTCGCCCAACCTGCTGCGCTTGTGGCTTCTTCCTCCTACCAGCCGCCCTTGACTCCGGCGACGCTGGAGGAGATTGGCAAAAATGTCCAAATTTTCCTTCGGAGCTTCTACTGAGGCAGGGAGTCCAGAGTGTATTGGAGCGGAACATGCCTTTCGACTGGACGAAGCGCTTTGCCGAGATCCAGGCCAATTCTCTGAGGAGTATCCCTGGTTTGGAAGAGACAGCGGATCTCTTGGACCAAAAGCTGGTGGAGGTGGAGCGGTGCCAAATGGAGCTGCGGCCATATCAGCAATCGGATATGGGGATACTGATATTCCGCGAGTATAATGAGTTCTCAACGGCGCTGGAGGCGGAGAAGGCCCTCTTTTCTTCATTTAAGGAAGGTTTGCAAGGTGACCTCCAGAAGTTGCAAGAGAAGCATGATCGGGTAGGTACCCTTAAGGAGGATTGCCTCACCAGGAAGAATGACCTGACCGAGGAGATCAGATAACTCCAAGCCAAGCTTGATGCGCTGGAAAATAGTCTCCGGGAGGCCCAGCAAGAAGAGGGGGCCATCCGAACCGAGGCTAGCGTGGTAGCGAAGAACTTGACTGTTGTTGAGGTCCTCGTACAAAAGCTAGACGACCGATATGAGTCCTATGTCCGCTACGAGGATCCTGAGGTCCTGGCAACAGAGGTTGAGCGCTGGGCTAAAGCGCGCCTGGACAACCATATCGCCAGCCTCCAAAGGGGATATCAGAGTTGTTCTCCGACCAGCAGCAGTAGTAGTTTAGGGAATTCTCCTTTTTGTCTTTCTCATCGTAGTTTGTTGTAGTGTTGTGGTTGGGGTGCTATTAGCCCTTTAAATGTAGTTTGCATTTTCTCTTCCGTAAGGAGAAATAAAGGCTCTCTTTGTTGTTGCAATTATCTGTTGTCTTGAGTTTGACAGAATCCCATGTCACGCCACAGTCCCAAAATACGTAGGACTAGGAACACGTCAGCATGTCAGCCGCATGTATATGGCAACTCCAATATATGAAAACCATAACACATGCGTACGCTGTATAATGAACAATAATTCACAAGTGGTATAAACTATCACAAGTCACAGGTATAATCTAAATCTCATCCATAGAAATCATAAATAGATAAATAACCAATAGCTATGTATCTAGATCTCAATATAAAGTATAAAATGCTGACAGTCGGATGGAAACAAATCCACTGCCGAACTAGAATATAAAAGCAAACACAATATAGGTACATCACCAATAATCACGAGGTTCGAAGGGAAGACCTCCTCAAATATAAGCAACCAGTCCGGATCTGCGCTCCTGCGAATACTCATGAACATCTACACCTGGCAAGGGACCAGGTCCTCAGAGGAACATAACAATATACATAGAAGCATGCCAATAAAGTACTGAAAAAAAATATCCAATGGGTCGCCTAACCTTCTAAGTGAATGTAGTTTGAGAACAACTTTCCAACAAGTGGGCTATCTAGCTAAAATGGGATTGGCACGACTCTCTCGGAGAATCAGGGGCCTACAAAGCATGTCATTTTTTGAACGGCAAAGGCCGCCTGATAGTATATAATATATAAGGGTCATCACCGCCCGTATCTCCAGCGGAGCTTCCGGGTTACAAAAGGAAAGTGCAAAGGAGCCCAAATGCCTTACTTGTTGTTCTTTCCACCCCATGCTCTAAGCATGTCACATCCATGACACGATTTGGTTCATGGCCTATCTTTAGTATAATAGCCCAATCCAGCAACCAAACAAGGACAAGGATTGGACCACCGTACTACAATAGGCTATGTCCATGGACTACTAATAACTGCTAAGTCTTCTAGCATGCAAAGTTTATAACAACAGTTATCCCTAACGCACGTCCTACACGTACCGATGATCAGTCAATACATAAGTCCGTGATCTATATGAGGCTCACAACTCGTGTAAAAATGTGTCACAGCCAAATGAAACCTAATGATGCTTCATGATAATGGGGTGGTCTCATAAACAAGGTCAATGCATATACATAATAAAAATAATTCACGACGACACCGTCGTTGCACCCAAGTTTCCTTGGACGCGCATTTTATATAGCAGATAAAATATATGAACTAATGACAGAAAATAAAGATGCATGCAACATATGGAATATGAATAACAGTACAATGGTAAGGTATACTTGCCTGGCAAGAGAGCTGCAAAATGTAATGTCCAGATGTCAAATATCAAGAGTCAGAAACTACGACCTCAGAATGAACGTCTCCGGATGCTGAAATAAACATCACCAACGTTCCCAGAATAAGCGAGATAGCTAGAAAGCACTACCCTTTCGTCTAATTTGGACATAGGGACAAAACGATAATTTCGGGTCAAAGCGGGCTCCACATGTGGGCCACTTTGCACCGAAAAGTGTGCCAAGGATAAAGGTCTCTAAATGGGACAAATTATAGGTCAAACAAACTCTAAATGTCAGTACGAACTCAACGGTATGCCCAAATATGGATTCCGGTGAGCCGAACACAATTTTGCCCAAAAAGTCAACCGAAGGGTCCGCCAATAGGCGACTTGGTCAACTGTCTCAGAATTTCCTGAAAATTGGGTCACAGGACCAGAGCGATACCACGAGTCCAGTGGCGCAAGTTTTGTCGCATTCTGACGAGCGTGCACTAAATGGCGCAGGATTTTGCAAAAGTCGCGATACGGGATTTTTTTGCGAATACGGGCTGATTCCGACGCACACACGCGTCCGAATCAGTTTTCGCGAAAGCCCATACGTCTGGGTATATCGTGCGCGCCTTTAGGTGCACTTGGTATACGACGGGGCGGTCCCGTTTGGCGTGACGCGCTCCGTATCGCAATTTTTGGAAATTAAAAAAAGCAGGTTTTCGGGATTTTCAATATGATTTAATTTAGCATACAGCAAGAATTAAAATATTGTATTTGACAGAAAATAATCTAGGTTAGGTGGTCTTCGCATACCAAAAAGAAAAACTAGATTCGGATCTCTGTGGTGGGAGATACGATTCCGTGAACATGGGTGGTTACCGTAGTTTTTTGTGATCCAAAAGTTGTCGTTTTTGCCAACTTGGTCGTTATTTTCGCCTAGGGTTACGCGTTGTTCGAGGTAAATTAATGCACAGATATGGAAGGAGGATAGGTCGTGAACATACAAGTGAAGACGGGGTCGAGTTTGGTCGAGCGAGGGCGCGAGAAATCGAGGCTTGAACATGGGTAATGTCACGACCCGATTCCGTAGAATCGTTGAGGCGCCCCCCGAATCGTGACTGCCGTGCGGGCCTGGGGTTGCATAGCAAGCACATATTCAGAGTACGCAGATAAATTAAAACATAGATTTGAAACATGAAAAAGTTCTCTTTATTGATAATGAACATCTATTACAAACTCTTGAACAAGTCAGCTAATATGTCGCACGGGCTTACAAAAGTGTTGACTCAAAATGAGATAGCAGTCCTATACATTACATCCCTTTACTAAACTTCAAAAGATAAAGACCTCTGGGCTGGAGGACGGCTTTGCCACGAAGCTGCATTTGTGTATGAAGAGTTGCAAGCTTCTTTCTTCAAAATACTTCAAGGGGCGCGATGAAGATGCGCCAACAGCTGGACTGGATCGGGAAGACGACTTCGGCTCCTCGATCGGTTCGCCTTGGTGCGGAGAACCTGTTTCAACGAGGGTCAGTATGTCGAAACATACTGGTGAAGACGAGCTAACCGAACTATACCAATCAACACGTTGTTTAATGAAGCATGCATATTTTTGTGGTTTTCTATCTTGCCTTAGTTCATTTACAAGCAACAATATATATGTATAATACTGAAATGAACTTGCCACCGTTCGGTGGCTTTTACCTGTCCGTCTGAACGACCTGCACAATACTTACCATGCCTTCCCTGCCACGAAGACACAAGTTAGTTTGCAACAGGTTTAAATATACAAGATGATCACTGGCTTGATTGCCATAATGGACTAGTCTGTGACGAAGATGGTTTGCTACGTGCAAGTACGTGAGGCGCCGCATACCAAATTGTCCAAGTACGTGAGACTAAACGTGAGTTCCGTCCGGAGCCGGAACGGTGCCAGTGCCCCAGCAGCCGCCCGCAGGAACTATACCTTGTGCACAAGTTGTCCGTGATCGAACATTAACAATCATTCGCCCGGAGGCTACGTGAACAATCATTCGCCCGAAGGCTACGTGAACACAAGACAAGCAGTATTGCATGATTCATTTTTACATTGCATCTACGTTCAATTCATGCATCGGGACAATATAAAAGAGAAGTATACATTCAAACTTGTGTCTATGCATATGATGGACATTCCGAACGAACAAGCATGCAAAGATATAACCGTTCACAAGTTTGATTGACAAGCAGTATTATCCAAGTCTATTCTCTTTTTATCTTGGTATCTTTTATTATTACTTGGTATCGTCTGATCAGGGCAACAAGAATGCAAGAGTTTTGGTGTGAAGACTTGGAAGCAGGGCTAGCTAATCGGGATGGTAGCCACTCACTTAGATTGTTGGAAGGGAGAAGGAAAGAGGTGCTTCACGACTCGGCTCGCAAGCCGTCTACTGCTCGTTCACCTGCATTGCACGAACAGCTCGATCAATACTTCTTCCTCTCTTTCCAATCTCGGAATTGAAGTGCAATGCAATGAACGAAAACAATGAAATCATCGAAACCGTTCAAGAAAACCCAAGCAAATCCAAAACCAACTCAAAGCACGAAAGCAACAAGCGACATCGAAAACCGAGGCAATAAAAGATAGCAGTGGAGAGGTCCTTCCTGACTCTGCCGCTAAGTCGATCCCGGGGGCACGGTCCACTGAATATGGTAATTGATTCCGAAGAAACAAATCCATAACGAGGACGAATTCTTGTTTCAATCTATCCTGATCGAACGATACCGTCTAGTGTTTCATAGCCGCGCTCTCCGCACCGGGATAACGGGGCGCTACAGATAAGTTGTTGGAAGATTCTACGTGGCGCGCTTGGCGTGGTGTGCGGCCGACGTCTCCGGCGAATGGCGGTGGGTCTGGGCGTTCGGCGGCGGGCTCTGGTGGTCGGTGCGGTCGAGGGGGTTGAGGTGGAACTTAGGGTTAGGGTTTAGGGTTTGCTCAATGATATATATATATATATATATATATATATATATATATATATATATATATATATATATATAAAGGGCGGGGGGGGGGGTGTATTCCGCGACTGCTGTTAGTTTGGCAGCTGCTGCTGCGGTTTGTATACACGGTGGGTAGCGGGT
This sequence comes from Iris macrosiphon, assembly GCA_036927795.1. Classification (NCBI taxonomy): domain Eukaryota; kingdom Viridiplantae; phylum Streptophyta; class Magnoliopsida; order Asparagales; family Iridaceae; genus Iris; species Iris macrosiphon. Next base: position 23,007,878 of record JAYESA010000004.1, on the reverse strand, counting down.
CTAAGCATGTTGCGGGTAGGGTAGGTTTTATAGTAATAGGTTAGGGTTTAGTTAGGGTTTGGGTTTTTTGGGTATTAATCTTTTTCTTTTATTTCTATTCTATTTCTTTTTCTTTTTATTCTATTTCTTTCTTTTTCTTTTATTCTTTTCTAATTGTTTTTTTTATTCTATTTCTTTCTTTTTCTTTTATCTTTTCTAATTGTTTTCTATTCTTTTCTAATTCCTTTTAATAAATATTATATATATATATATATATATATATATATATATATATATATATATATATATATATATATATATATATAGAAAATTCTAGAAATTTATTTTAGAGCATACGATTAATCTATCAATCGTCCACAGGGTCTCCTACATGGAACAAATTAAGGTAAAATTACGCGTTGCTCCATAAATCTCCTATTGCACAATCACCTAGAAATAAAAATCCCATTAATTCTATTACTTCAAATTAGCTAATAAATACTATAAATCAATTAAATAATTAATTAAATAGTTAATACGGTTTTTGAAATTAGGAATTTTACATTCTACCCAACTTAAAACAATTTCGTACTCGAAATTAAAATATGGTAGGGTTTGTCTATCTAATCTCACTTGATCGCACTCTAAAAGAATTCACCTCAAGTTTAACAATGTAATTTCTACCCAACTTAGAATTTACCCATCTATCACATAAGGCTATGCATTTAAGAAAACTATTCCTCAAATTATTTAATCATGTCATTCAATCCTCAAAGTTTTAACACCCAAATTATATCATATATGATATGCCTTTAATTACAAAAGATGGTCACCAATAATGCAGTTGGCCTATGGGGTATATCTAGTACTCTCTGTGTATCAACTTATACCAAGCACGAAGTTTCGTATTTCCGAAATAAGGGAAGACGGAAAACAATAATAAAGAGTTCAAGGTGGAGGTAATTGAATACATGTATGGGATCAAGGCGTTTAAGGAATTCAAAAGGAATTGTCAAGGCAGTTGTGGATTGAAATCATATTTGGTAAGTTCTTATTCGCATGCTCGTATCAGTATAGTTATGCAATCGATACGATATGCTCAGACACGTCTAGGGGTAAGTATATGCGTCTATTAGTCAAGTATATATCTCAATCCACGTAAGGTAGTCATGCGAAGAGCGAACCGAGCGCACTAAGGTTAGCTAGACCTTAATACATCGATTCTGATTAGGCAATTGTATCATTGTGTGCACCCAATAATACATATGTCATAGGCAAGCTCGATAAAAGAATAAGCTTGCAAAAATTAGGCTATAATAGCAGCATAAGTCGAGGTAGTCCAGAAAATATAAGTACGTTGGATTATGATGAAAGAAGGTACAAAATAATTCAAGTTCACAAAAAAAAGAAAAAGAAAAAAGATAAGACTCTACAATATCTACAGTTGTCATACTAACTCCTTGTCAAAGTCGTTAGTCGACCAAATAGGGGTATGAGCCTCTAAGTTCTACAGTCTGAATAAACACTATCGTCTTATGCTAGCATACAGTTAATGTCGTTCAGTTACACTTCAATAATGAGTCAAGAGGACTATGTGATACTAGGTTATGAGGCATACTACCAAACTTACAAAGATTTAACTAATAGTGTTATTGAATACTATAGTGTATATACCTAGTACAAGTCATCTTCCTAACCCCTATCAAGCACGAGAGAAGATTGACGTTGAGAAGGGATCAAGCAAGATGCAATGCATGCAATCAAATGAGAATGCGAAACGAAATCAAGAGAGGTGATAAATAAGTGGATGAGATCCTATATTCTAATCCTATGCGCAGGCTTGCTCGGTACAGTAACGTAACCGAGACAATATGCTCTCGACCTGCATGGGCCACCACATCCTAGCAAACCACGTCTTGGGCTGTGTGAGAGTGAACGGTCGCATCTTGCGAAACAAGTCGCATCTTGCGAAACGAGTCATTACGACTCTAGGGTGAGTCGTCGGTCTACCACTTATAAGTATCGGGTGTCTTTTGGACTCCTTCCACAGATTTACCTTTGGTGTGATGGCTTCCAAGGATGCTCCACAGGAATCGAGGAAACCATTTCCCCTCTCGTGGACAAGGTTGCTTCAAGTCCCCGTTCTGGTACGCCCAAGTCGCTTCTTGTCGAGAACACGGGAGGAGCGTCCACTGCACGGGTGCCTAAGATGGACATTTTTCGGGAACTCCTCGGCTCCTCGTCGGATGGATCACCTGTCACCTTAAAGGGGCAGGCAGAGCAGACCAGCGTAGATTTCTCCCGTCAGTTGTTAGCATCTTCGAATGCTTGTGGTTTTCATGCCCTTGCGATGTATATAAACAATCTGGAGGATTCTAACTCCTCTTAGAGTTTGTATTCTGCTCTTAGTTTCCTTTATGTAGAGGAAATAAAAACTTTTAATTTTGTTGCATTCCTACTTTTGGATTTTCTGGGTCTTGTACTAGAGGAAAAATGGACGTAGTATAACTCCGTAGTTGTTTGTGGACATCCCATCGGAGGATTTTTGGTGGACTTATTATTTGTTGCGCACGTTGAGTGAAAATAATAAGTTCGAAAACAGTCCCTATTAGAGGTAATATGAACAAGATAAATTTTGTCGACTCATTACTTTTTGCGCACATTAATGCAAGTAATAGATTTTGGAATAAGTCCTGCCAGAAGTGATATGGACGTGGCAGCTTTTGTGGATTTAACACTGCTTGTGTACCTTGGTGAGTACGGGTGATAAGTGGAGAGGAAAACCGATATCAAAGGTGATGTGGACGTGATAATCGATAGCCAAAACCCTGAAGGTTTGCTCAGAGGTAATATGGACATGGCAAACTCAGCCGGAAAGAAATGTTAGCACGATAGTTCAGAGATAATATGAATGTGAATTGATGTCCGATAAGCTCGCTGATGAGTGATTTGCTGAGTGTGGTCTATCCGAACATGAAGATGGACCTGAAGATTGCTCCGCTGGGGAGATTGTTGGGACGATAGCTCAGAAGTAATATGAACATGGCTAGCGTCTAACAAAATTGGTTTTTGAGTGGTCACTGCGGGAGTGTGCGAGTGGACTTGAGTACTGCTCCACTGGAGAGACTTTAAGGATCCATCCTCTGCTGCGTATCCAGGACTTATGGATATAGATGATGGCTTTTATAGGAATTTACAAAGAAAGAGAAAAAGTTGCACATAGGCACTTGCTGGGGTGAAGAACCAAGAGTGTAGAGATGTACATCTGGGTTGTCCCGCTAGTGATGAGGTGAGTACAAGTCAAGTTTAGACGTAGTACTTTTTCAGGAACTTGTCGTTGATAGGCATCATGAGCAAGTCACCATTGGGTTTTGCTAGCCGGTTGGCGCCATTGGAGAATACAGACTCCACGATGAACGGGCCCTCCCATTTAGGCTGGAATTTGCCGATTGTCTTGTGGGTCATAACTATCGGTCTTCTTATTGTCAAGACAAGATCGCCCACTTGAAACATTCTATCCTTAACCTGCTTGTTGAAGTCTCCAGAGAGACGCACCTGGTACAACTCAATGCGCTGTTGAGCTAAGAGTCATTTTTCGTTGAGTGCTTCCAACTCTTGTAGTCCTTGGCGATGGTTGTCGTCCACAGTTAGCTGATTGGAGAGAGCCACTCGGAGTGAAGGGATTTGGATCTCGAGGGGAAGGACCGCTTCGACTCCGTACACCAAAGAGAATGGCGTACTTCCTGTAGCTGTCCAGACCATTGTACGGTAGGCTCAAAGACATTCATCCAGTTTCTCATTCCAGTCGCGCTTGTTGGATGACACGAATTTCTTGAGAAACTTGATGATGGTTTTGTTGAATGCCTCAGCCAACCCATTTACTGCTGGGTTGTAGGCAGTCGAAGCCACATTCTGAATTCGATTTTTGTCGCAGAACAGGTAGAATGCATGACTTGCGAACTGTAGACCATTGCCATGAATGATCCTTCGTGGCAAGCCGAAGCGGTATATGACGTGATGCTTGACGAAGCTGATCACGTTAGATGTCTTGACTTCCACTAGTGGTACTGCTTCCGTCCACTTGGAGAAGTAGTCGGTGATGGCCAGGATGAATCGATGCCCCTTAGACGAAGGTGGACTTATTGGTCCGATGATATCCACTCCCCATGCTTCAAACAGCCGGGATGCTACCGTTGGGTGTAGGAACTCATATGGCTGGTGGATGAAGTCTGCGTGGATTTGGCACGCTTGGCACTTTCTTGCATAGTCGACGACATCCGCTACTATTGTGGGCCAATAGTAGCCCAAACGCCGGAGACGATCCTGCAGCTTTGGTCCGGGCTGATGGGCACCACAAACGCCTTCGTGAGTCTCGAGAAGGGTCTGCTTTGCTTCTGCATTCGATAGGCATCGTAGCAGAAGGCCGTCATAAAAACGACGATACAACATTTTGGTGGCCGTATCGTAATAGAACCGAAGGGAACGTCTTCTGATCGAAGTGACTTCCTTTGGGTTCTCGGAGAGAATTCTATAGACCGTGTAATCGATGAATGAAAACCTCCAGTCCTGGACATCAGTGTCTACCTCCACCGCGTAGTTTAGACATAGGCAGAGGTTATTTTTGGGGCAGACCAACTCTTGACCGATCACCGTGATTATCTGATGGGTGTTGTCTGGAACTGCCAAGGAGGCAGCGAGGCCGGCCAGGACGACCTCGAAGGTTGAAGATAATGTCAAGTGCAGCTTGGTGGTAAGGAATTATGTCTGCATTTCGGACTTTATATTTGCCTCGGACTTGGTTGACTATTAGCTTGGAGTCACCGTATGCCTCTAAATAGTCCACTCCCACTTGTTTAGCAAATTCGAGTCCAATAATGAGAACGTTGTATTCCGCCACGTTGTTGGAGCATGGCTCCGTGAGGGAACAAGCTCGATTAATGACCAGATTGTAGGGGGAGATTAATACTATCCCGACTCCAGCGATGATATTGCCTTTGGACCCTGCTCTCGAAGCATCGTCGAAGAACATCCGCCAGACAGCTTCGCATGAAGTCATGTTTGAGTTCGCCACTTCGTTTGGAATTTCGTCGTAGAGTTTCTAGGTTTCTGGCACATGATGTGCTGCCAGGAAGTCGACCAGTGCTCGACTCTTGACGGCTTTCTGAGGGACAAACACCATGTCGTATGGAGACAATAGCATCACCCAGGTAGCCAGGCGGGAACTGAGTGCCCCCGGTTTGGTCATGAGAACTCTGAGATGATTGACTCGTGAGATCACATGAATGGTCTGTCCAGTCACGTAATGCCGAGTCTTATGGACAACAAATACTAGACCAAGGCATTCCTTCTCGACGGGGATGTACCTATGCTCCGCGCCAACCATCATCCGACTGAGATAATAGATGGCCTGCTCGTGGCCTATGTCACTATTTTGGGCTAATAGAGCACCGAGGGAGTGATCAATTGCACGTACATAAAGTAGGAAGGGCTTTCCCACAGCCGGGCTACCAGCACTGGAGGGTTTGATAGGTATTCCTTGATGTCGCCGAATACGCGTTGGCATTCTTCATTCCAAACAAAGGAGACACATTTCTTCATGAGCTGGGTGAATGGCCGACAACACCCCGAGAGGTTTGATATAAACCTCATGATGTATGTCAGCCTTCCTTGAAGGGCGGAGTTTTCGCATGTTCTTTGGCGGGTTCATCTCAAGGATTTCTCTGGTTTTATCGGGGTCTATGTGAATACCCCTAGAAGTGATGATAAAGCCCAGATATTTGCCGCTGGAGACTCCCATAAAGGATTTGGTAGGATTCATTTTGAACAAGTGCGTACGCATGAGGTCGAACACAGTCTTCAAGTCCCTGAGGTAATCACCTTTGGAGTGACTTTTGACGACGATGTCATCGACGTAACATTCCGCCGTCTTGTGCAGATGTTCACGAAAAATGGTGCTCATAGCTCGTTGGTATGTAGCACCTGCATTTTTCATACCGAAGGGCATGACTGTGTAGCAATATACTCCTATCGGTGTTCGAAACGATGTATACTTCTCATCTTCATGAGACATCTTGATTTGATTGTAGCCAAAGAATCCATCCATAAAGGACATGCGCTCGAAGCCACAAGTGTTGTCGATCATTATATCGGTGATTGGAAGAGGAAACTCGTCTTTAGGGCACGCCGAATTTAGATCACGGAAGTCGATGCAGATTCAAATCTTCCCGTTCTTTTTTACGACGGGCACGATGTTGGCCACCCAATCCGGATGTTGTTCTTCGCGGATGAAGCCATAAGCTATCAGTTTGTTGACTTCAGCTTCGATGGCGTTCATAATGTCCGACCGGAACCGCCATTGCTGCTGTTTGACGGGCTTAGCGTTCGACGAGATATTGAGCTTATGAACCGCGATTTGGGGTTCCAGACCTGGCATATCTTTGTAACTCCAGGCAAAGACATCAATGTATTCCCTGACGAGCTATAACAAAAAAATTTGGTCTTCGTCGGACAGACTTTTGCTGACGAAGATAGGCTTAGGGGAGGTCTCGTCGCCTAGATCGACTTGTACAACTTCGTCCTCGATAGGAGGTTCTCGTTGCTCAAATCGCATCTCCCATTGGGAATCTAGGCGTTGGGCCCACGGCTCTATTTCAAAGAGTTCGGGAGGATCCCCATTGTCTTCCTCCGGGTCAGCTGACAACATGTTGGCGGACAACGTTTGCCTGAGCATGTCGTCGATACTGACGCCGGAGTCCCAAGCGAAAGATTCTGAAGAGGGAGTGAACTTCGTCTTCTTTATCTGAGCCCTCGGGAGTTGTGGGAGGAGTTACATATCCTAAGCCATGCTTGATTTTATGGTAGTAATCCTTGGACTTGCCTGCGGGAGCAGGTAGACGCAGGGGTAGCCGTCGGCACTTGCCGTGGTTTAAGCCCTTAGTGGCCTTCAGATCGTACCCCATCTTCTGGATAAGGTGCTTGGCTTGCTAGCTATACCAGTGGAGTGATATTTTGCCGGTATCAGGTTCCGGATCCAGTTCTTCTTGGACGAAGGATCGGGGGCATTCTACTCTGCCGAAGATGATGACTTTGTCTCCCCTCCTTCTGGCCGGAACTAGAAAGTAGGAGTTTTGGCTCGGGAGGATCTGGTTCGCTGCGTAGGTGATAGTCACATGTGTTTGCAGATTAAGGCCCAGACCGTGCTCCATTGAGTACAGTGTGCTTATATGTGCAAGTTCGACGTAGTTCAAAGATAATCCTTTATTCATAAAATAAGTATCTTTTCTTCGGAGATTACATCTAGAGAAGGTACGTTGGCATGAGCGGCTACATACTCCTCCAGCTCATATTTCTCAAGGGCCACCTCCAGTGCGAGCGAAGGCTTCGGTGGATTCCTGTGCAGTTTTACCACCAAGGGTTCTGAATTTATAAGAGATGCCGGAGCCTCTCTTAGTGGTCTTCGAAGGTGAATGACCGTAGACGGCGCCGGATCTCCCCTCTGTGGTCGATTCAGACTATGAAGGCTGTAAACCCCCTGAATTTTCAAAATTTTAAAAACTGAATTTTTCACAATTTTTTGGAATTTTCTGGGAATTTTATGTAATTTAAAAACAGAATTTTAATTTTTAAATGATTTTTAATTGATATTAAACAATATTAAAATATTATGAAAATAATATTTTTGGATATAAAATGAAAAACTGGACTTAGGGCAATTTTTCTGGAATTTATCGGACCCCGGACCTATTTTTAAATACCTAAAAACTATTTTAATTAATTAATTGTTTTTATTATTATTATTATTATTTATTACTTAACCATGAACCGGCCCATGACCCAGCCCGCGGCCCATTGGGCCGGCCCGACCCAGCCCAGCACCTATCGGGTGGGGTCGGGTCTGTCAGCCACCCGACCCGCCCGCGCCCGTACCCGCCCCTCTCTCTCCCCCACGACCCCTCGGCTGCCCGCATCGTGCGCCGCCCCGCCCGGCGAGCCGCCCGCTCCGGCCGGCCCCTCACCGCCACGTCCATCCACGTCGCCGCCCCGCTCGGCCTCCCCTAGCCCTCGCTCCTCCCTATAAATCTCCCCCCCCGATCGCCTCCTCCGCCTCGAACCACCTCCCCGCCGTGCCTGCGCCACCGTCCCGCCTCGCCGCTGCAGCCACGCCGACCCCGCCGCAGCGCCGCCGCCCGGCTCCCTCTCCTCCTCTTTCCCCTCAGCCCTCCAGCACCTCGACGGCAGCCTCCGCCCGCCCAGCCGCCTCCGCCCGCCCCAGCGCTCCGCCCAGCCGCCGCCGCCCGCACCAGCGTTCCGCCCAGCCGCCTCCGCGACCCGCACGGCCGCCCAGCTCCGGCCGGCGTCCAAAAACCCTAACCCTAGCACAGTATCCCCTGTGTCGGACACGGACACGGGACACAGTGTCCGTGTCGTGTCGGACACAACTCGAACCCCGGTTTTCGGGTCCCCTTCAGGTGCGTGTAACTTTTTGCTCGTAGCTCCGTTTTCGATTCCGCAAATTGCGTTGCGAAGCCTGTATGACCCTCTCGGTGTCCGGACAAACTGTTCGGGGCATCGCGTCCTGTGGTGATCGCACACCGCGATCCAAAAACAGGAAAAACCAGACCCTGTTTCACCCCGGAACTGAGTACGCCCCGCCAAACGGGACGACTTGGTCGCGCGCGGTCTTCACAGATACGTGCGCATCGTCGATACGGACGTGTGAGATTTCGCGGAAGCTGATTCGGGTGTGCGTGCACACCGGAATCAACGCGTATCCGCGGACATCGCCCCGTATCCGACTTTTCTGCAATTCGACCTAACTTTGTGTACACACGTCGGATCGAGACGAAACTTGCGCCATCGGACTCGTAGCGATACGCTGGTCCTGTGGGTCAAGTTTGGTTCGATTCTGAGAACGTTGACGAAATCGCGTGTCGTGGGCCCCATAGGCCCCGCTCGACGGGCGATTTTGTGATCGGCTCATCGGAATTCAATTCTGAAAGTTCCGTTGGGTTCGTATCAGCGTTTCTGACCTGTTGACACTGAGTTTGGTGAATTTGGAGACCGTTGACCCTGACGCGTTTTTCGGTGCAAAGCGGGCCCGCATGTGGGCCCCGTTTTGGCCCGAAACTGCCGTTTCTGCCCTTGTCTCCAAATTGGACCCAAGGACAGACGTTTCTAGCTGATTGATATTTTCTGGATCTGATGGTGATGTTTGTTTCAGCAACCGGAGTACCGCCCGCAATTTCCGCCGAAGTCAGAACCGCGAACATAGCCGGAACCACAGGCAAGTGTACCTCGCCAAAACTTGCAGTCTTTGCTAAATATTCCTTGGTTTAGTTATATATCAGAGGGCAAGTATACCTTGCCAACTTTACAGTCTTGTTGCATATTCTCTTGTTTTAATTATAACTTGTTTTAACTGCTTAACCTAGGAAACGTGTAACGTACCGAGTGTCCGATCATAGTCGGGTGCCAACACCGTACGCGGTGTTGGGTACGTCATTTAGAGATGGATATTCGATACCCTTACTCTTGGTACTTGTCCTATCAAGTACAACAAAACCCAGGACACTTGACACTATCATGGACAGAATTTTCTTGAGATATTCACGATGATTCTGCATAGGATACAGGTATGACATGGACAGTTTATTCCTAGACATTATATGACTGCTGCATTACTTATGATCTTGCGTGTCATGGACATGAGACGTGGATTACATTGGGTGGGGAGAGACACACAGACTACAGGCTGATATTATATAAAACATAGTATATAACATAGTGTAGTTCATAGTTATTGCCGCTACCGGCTCCCCGACACAGAGCTTGTAGTGGCTTCAGCCTGAGTTCTAGTGCTGCTCTCATATTGCATATCACATAGTTGGTTACTTAGTTTACCCTGATGATTATTTTAACTGTTGCACCATATTTATTTTGGCTTGTATTTTTCTGTACCTTGCTGTCCCCTGAGGACCTGGATCCGGATTATGTCCCCAGGTACAGTTGAAGAGAATTACCCAGAGGTGTACGGTACCGGAGCACTCCTTGGAGCAGAACAAGGAACAGAGGACGAAGTAGTGGCCGAAGATTTCTCCTGAGCACCGGCTTCAACAACACAGTATTTCCATTTTCAGCATTTCAATTCCTGTCTATTTTTCCTTAATTGTAACAGAATAATTTTCGGATTTGTTTCCCGAGACAACCTTATTTGTTATTGCATATTTATTTCCGTTGCATTATTTCTGGCAATTAATCTGTGTTATTCTGTGGATGAGATTAGTAATACCTGAGACTTGTACTTAGTCCTGCTAGACTACAGCTTAAGCATGCCCTGATGGATCCATTAAATTGGGTTGTCCATCGGTGCGTGCTGCTGGCCATTGCGCACGTGCTCAGTCCCTCGGCATTTTGGGACTGGGGCGTGACAAAGGCGAACGACCAGAGGTTCGGATGTTGTAGACAGTGTCGGATCTTCCTTTTGCGATCAATTCGGCCTGCGAAAGCGGGCGACCAAAGGTTCGGGTGACTTCTTGTGCTGTTTTACGACAAATGGAGCAGTTGTGTCGGGAGCGCGTGCTTTGAGACGGACCCTCATGGGCTCCTCTGGTGTTGTCGCTGCCTCTGCTTCATCATCGGCCTCGTTGCCCCCCTCCTCTTGGGGGACTTACTTGTAGAGGATTGCATCGGAGTAGTAGGTCTCGACCCCTTTAAACGGGTTTAAGTCCGCGAATTCTGTCTTGACCATGCCATGGTCGTCCACATACTTTAGACATTGGTGTAGAGTTGATGGCACGATCATTTATTAGTGTATCCAAGGTCGTCCCAGCAGGACATTGTAGGATACATCCACGTCAGACGTAGCAAGTAACCTCTGTCTTCAAGTCGCCAATCTGGCATTTAAGGCGAATCTTGTCCAGAGGGTAGCTTCTTCTTGCGTTAAAGTCACTGATGGTAGTATTAGTGGCTGCCAGACGATGCATCGGGATGCCGAAGGTCTGAAGCAGACTCCGCGGGATAATGCTGATTGATAAACCGGGATCGATGTGCATCTGGTCCACCTTAATGGCACCAATGTACCATGTGTAATACATGGGACGATCATGCCGGTTGTTCTTTAGCAACATATCCTATTGCGAGAACGTGAGCCGGATCCTCAGCTGGTGGTTTGACCTGCGCCATGTAGGTGTCGACATTCTGTAATGCCTCACTCAGAGCAGCCCAAGTGTCTCTCGAGAGCCGCAGAAGCTCGAATAATGACAGCTTCGCCGGAGTGTTGGCCAGTTGTGCCAGGATTTCGAAGTTGTAGGATTTTTTTAACCCCTGAGTTGCATCTTTGTGCAGCAGTTTGTCAAAACGAGCCTCATTTTGCTTAGATTTGTCTGTCGCGGGAAGCTGGGATGGACCTAGATCAGAGGCCGTAGGTGTTGTAGGTGTATTGCAGTCGGGAGTGTTATAACCCCGCTGGTAGGTGAGTCCTGGCCTGGTTGCTCCTGTTGTGGCTTCCTCAATGGTGGGGGACACCATGTGGCAGGATTTGTACTTCCGTCCCTTGGACTTAGCGGCGGAAGTCGTTACCTGCTGCATCATGTCTGGAGCAAGGTCGGGATGAATCCACATAACCTCCCCCCGTAATGTGGTGAGAGGTATCAGCCCGAGTGTTTGGTCTCGAGCTGGTGGAAGGTTAAAAACTTTCATTGTCACCCTGGGGATCGGGATCACTCCGTCCTGGGCCTCTGTTGCCGGGAAGTTCCCTAACTGGAGGGATATCATCTTGGCGGCAACTGTTACGTCATCGAAGTCCAAGGAGAGAGCTTTGGTATCGACCAAACACTGGATGTACCGCTTCAATGTGTAACAATCACGGGTCGCATGGTGGACGTACCGATGAAAGTGACAGTACTTCGGGTTATTTGTCTGCCGTTTCCGGCTGGCGTTTGACGTCGAAAAGTCGAAGTTTTCCTCCCTTCATTAGCATGTCGAAGATGGGCATGACATCATCATCCTCGAAAGAGTAAGTCTCCTTTGGTTTCAGAGCTTCCGCCTGTTTTTGCTCCGACTTCTTGATTAAGTTAGCGACCAAGGCCTGCTTCCCTTTTCCCTCGCGGCTGTTGTTGCCGCCGTTGTTGTTGTTGGGACATCTCCCCCTATCATCGGCAACAGGGATCTGTATGCCCAAGAGTCGGGCATCCTTGACTTTCTTCTCGGCGCCGACAACGTTTATAATGAACGTCGTCCAGTCTTTAAGATGGCTATCACCCATCCAGAGCCCGACTGTCGAAAATAGGTTTCTCCGGCACATCTCCATCAACGTCGTCTCGGAATTGCCAGGAGGCAACCTCGGTGCAACTTGTCGGAACTGCTCGATATAATTGCATGCTAGTTTCTTTTCTCCCTGGGCAACGTCCATCAGGGAGGACATAGTCATATCACTTTCCGCCTCATAGAATATTTGGAGAAAAAGACTCTTGAGGTCGTCGAACGATGAGATGCAGTTATCTTGGAGACTGCAAAACCAGTCGAAGGCCACCCCGAAAAATGCCCCGACGAAGAATCTGGTGAGGATAGTATCGTTGTGAGGTAGGTGCCCCGTCGTAGTTTCGAAGTAGTTCATATACCGGCGGGAGGAGGACTTTCCGTCAAATGTGTCAATATTGAAGGGTTTGTACTTGGGCGGATATGGTACATCCCTCCATTCCAGCGGATATGGCTGTCGTACTCCGAGATCGCGGAGTGAGTCCCGATTGCTCATGGAATCTATGTAGGCTCGGAGTTTTCGGACCTCCCTTATCGCTTCCCTAGCTTCATCTGTCGCGGGAGGAGCAGACGACCCTGGTAGAGCATGACGGCCGCAAACGGGGGCAGCGGTTGCATTTGAATCTGCATTAGTTCCAGGGTCTTGACCTGAGGCCCTTGGTGGTTGGGAGGCAACAGTCGCCTTGATGTCTAGCACTGTTTGTGTCAAGTCATGCATTGACTCACTCATAGTTTGCATCACGGCCTCGAGAGTTTCGAGGCGCTGCCGGTCACTAAGGCCTTCGTAGTCGTCCTATGTCATATATGACGTTCTTACATGAGGCGAGTAGGAAGGGATGGTTGACGTAGCACTTTCCGCTTCGGACTCTTGCAGTGAATAGTCGTCGGGGAGAGCTAGTAGTGCTGCACCATGTTCGGACTCTGATTGAATACTATCCCCAGCGTAGGAGGCAACGTCTTCTCTCCGAGGGTGGCTACCCCAAGGACTTCAGCATTCGTTCCTTGGAAATCCTTATCTCCTCGGAACGCCGGATTGTCGTATAGGTCTGGTGGATTACTACCCCTAACTTGTGCAACCCCCAATAGTTCTAAGGCAGAACTACCCCCAGCGGCTGGGAGCTTCTTCTTCGAGTGGGTGCCCTGGAAAATACCTTCTACATGTCCCGCTGCTGGTCCTCCAGGTAGTCGCCTTCTCAATGCGTTGATTGAGATTGACGGACTGGAGGTATTGGACTTCTTTCCTCCCATGGTGAAAGGGACCTTCCAAGCAGAGTAACATAAGGCAAATGGTATCTCATCCTCCTCGGGTGTTTGCACCTGATCCTTGGATTGTTGTCGGATATGTGCTGTCGAGTGCAGTCGTTGGAATGTCGATTTACTGCTTGTAGGTGCTGCCACTTTGTTGCAGCAGTAGTTGATGATAATTTTGGCACAGTGATGTCCGGGGGAGGATACTTCACATATCGTCGCTGCCTCCCTCGCCTTGCGCTTGTGATTGATCACATTGCGCAAGTCGGGCGAGGGCTGACTCACCTTTGAACCCTTTTTGTGAGCACGGGTAGACCAAGCGCACGGGTGCGTGGGTGTTGTTTTTGCTCCCTGACCTGGGGTTTGTTCAGGAACTTCCCCCAAGCCGCTAGTGGAAGGCTCTTGAGACTGGCCCTGTCCATTTGCCGCTACGGGCTGGACACGCGGGTCGGTCTTGTACAACTTTTCATCAGGGGCACATATAACAGTGAGCAGTGTCAACCGACGGTCAGTTGAATGGACAGTTGCCTGAGCTTGGCGAGTTCGCACTGCCCTAGACTTCTTCGACTTAGCATGCGCAGGCGCATAGTACGAAGAGTCCAAGTTTTGATTTTCACCATTCTCAGCATGGTGCATAAGATCAGCGCTGCATGAGATTCGGTCGAAACCCGAGGTTCTGCTGCTGTGAGGGCCGCATACGGCCATCTACCTGCGGCAGTGAACCAATGCCGCATATTCCGTCTTATGCGGCCTCCTCCTGGGCCACATGGAACTCACATCAACACCCGAGCACGTCTGTCATCGTAGTGTTTTCTTCTGCCAGAGTTCGGGTGCTGAGCGTCTTTTGCAGCAGAAGGAGAAGTCGCATGGATAGTCTGGGTGGACATTTGACGAGCGTCCTCAACAACATGGAGAGAGGCAGGGAGCGCATCCTCCGCAGTTGGGTGAGGCGCAGAGGTCTTTGCTACCCACGTCCTGCGGGTCTTCTTGGGCTTTGTTAATCTCGACGAAGGATCAGGGCTTCCCTCCGAGAGCATCTCCTCGAAGGCCTGCTGGTCGAAGCGGACTACCAGCATCCTCTGGGTTGAACCCAACTTGGCCGCATCAGAGCGCGTCACCACCTTCTCATCAGAGGAGAAGGAAGTCTCCAGCAGAGTCGTCATCTTGTTCGCCATTAAATTCGAAAGTTCTTAAAGAGCTTGATTTAATTAACAAACGATAAGAAAGTACAGAGAAGTCCTAGGAGATAATTTAAGTACAAATTTATTTTCTGGGGGGTGACGATGGAGGGTTAGGAGTGTAGCAACTCTTTTTACTCCGTGGACGATCCGAGGCAGGAGGAGGAAGATCTTCTCTCTTGCTTGACTGTAGGTTCGCAGATGGCCAGCCCTTAGAACGTTCAAGTTGCTCCTATTTATAGCCATCGTGCTGATGGGCTATGGATGCCGCATATGCCTCTGTTTGGTGGCCGCATAAGGCTCCTTCAACAGAATGCGGTTGCAACTGTCGCTGCATGCCATGGACAGATTGCCACGTGGTCTTGGTTGAGATATGTTGTTGAAGAGATCTCTGGGTTATTTTTAACCCGTTGTGTGCGAGACTTGGTCAGCTAGACACGTGGTCAGCACCAACTGTGCGAAGATCTCTGCAGTTGTAACGGAAAGATCTTGTGAGCTGGAGGCCTCATAACTTGGTCGCATGGATTTTGTAGCTGCATACGTGCTCTCGTTTGAGCCTTGGTCGAATGGACACTCTGGCCGCATGTTGGCGAGGTCGCATAGGACGTTGCGGCCGCATATGCATCATTTTTGGCCTTGGTCAGATGGATACTCAGGCCGCATGACGTCGTGGCCGCATGCTTGTCCAGGCCGCATACGTGCTCTCGTCTGGCTTTGATCGAATGAACACTGTAGCCGCATGTTGACGAGGTCGCATATGGCCGAAGCCGCAGATGGAAGGACACATGACGTGACGCGTCTGTCGAGGCCATCAATGCAGATGTGACTTTCTGTCTTTTTGTATGTCGACCCTTTACGAATTTCAAAGCTGTCAGAACTTTATGTCAGACAGTGGAGACTGTGTCAGGAGCTCTTTATGCGGCATCTTTGCTACTTGGTTGCTCTGGCCGCATGTACATTACTATGCTGCTTTCTATCTGGCCGCAAAGATCATGTTCTATGTGGCATGAGTTCTATGCTACCTGTAGATTTTTCATGCTTCTACAAGACCCCCTTCAAAGTTTCCAAGATGACAAGTTTGGAATACTTTGAATAAGAAGCATGGTCGAGCACTTTTAGCCGCATAGCGACGACATGCCACATAATCATGTTGCTGCATAGTGGACTCTGCCAGGCTGTCAAATCATTAATGAAAGGATTTGGCCCAATCTTCGAGGAGATCTCTTGGGATTTTGCGTCGTCAGGGGATAAAATGGCCCAACAACAGAGGAGCCGCCGTCATTCGTGGCCGTTACGTGGATCGAGGCGACTCTTGATCCGAACAACCGTAGCTTCATCTCCAGCCGCATGTTGTTGCCTATATATATAGGGGGCAGAGGAGAGAGAACCATTCTTTCATATTTTTCTCATTTTCTTCTCTTCTTCTTACTGTTGCTGCCATGGCCCCCAAAGTTGCTTCCTCCGCTGCTTCCGTTGCCGCTAAGGGTAAGGGGAAGGCCAATAGTAAGGGGAATGACCGTACCGCTGTGGCGGACCCTCCATTGTTCCCCGCCGACGTTCAGCCGCCGATCAAGGGTAGGTCTTGAACGAGGAAGACGAACTGATTCTCCAAACCGCAGAGACACATATGCACAATTGGACGCCTGGATTCGTCTATGCGCTAACTTCTCACTATCGCATGGGTAGCCGCATAGGCGACCCTGTCGCATGTGAAGCTATGCTGCATAGTGACTTGTGCCGCATGGGAGACCATGCCGCATAGGCTACGGTGCCACATAGTCGCAGGGTTTGGTTTGGCCCCATAGGCCATTCAGTCGCATGAGCATACCCTTCTCAATATTTGAAGTTCTGATCATGCTCTTTTATGATTTTTTTGTAGTGACTGCCTACTACACCCTCTGGCGAAGTAGTCCTTGGTCACGGTATGCTTCCGTTGAATATGAACCTTAGGGACCTGACCACGACCGTCAAGACCCAGATCAACAAATACCTCCCTCTAGGACGTCAACAAAAGATTGCCGAGCAGTCGCCTGGCTTCTTGCTAAGCCAGATAAACTCGGGGGAGATCCCTGTTGACGATAAATTCGGGGGAGCCAGATAAACTCGGCCAGTATGAATCAATCACTTTCAAAGTGCGCCAAGTGTAATTAACTTCACTAGAGTACGTCAAATGTGGTCAACTCCATCAAAAGTGTGCCATCAATGCCAACTTCATCAAAAGTGCGCCAACAAGACCGACTTTATCAAAAGTGCGTCATCAAGGCCAACTTCGTCCAAAGTGCGCCATCATGACCAATTTTTTTCAAAAGTGCGCCAGTTGCCGGACGACTTCTATAGTGCGCTTATAATTCTAACTGACAGAGAGGAGTTACGATTACGTCTTACAAGCCATATTCCTTGTGAAACGTGCACAAATAATTGTCCCATGATCCATGCTTTCCTCGTATAGGAAGCCACGTGTCAAGCATGCATGAAGTTGTGCATCCACTTACCAGGTCGTGGGATGTCACCCGATTAAAAGTGCGCGCACAATGGCAATACAGTGCAGACTGTCCAAAGTGGGCATACACTGTCATAACCGCTCTCAAATCCTATAAATATGGGATCATTATGTCCCTTACAATAGGGGTTGGATTTTTCAAGTCTTTGATATTCAAGAACGGAAGAAGAGAAACAAAAGCTTGTTATGCCGTCGTTGCCAAGGCTTTCTCGTTGCCCAACTCTACAAATTGTTCGTAGCACTCTTGCATTTCTTCTTCGTTGTCGTGTGGTCCAAGGAATAAAGTGATCGCCCGCAGATCAGATCTCCACAACTATAATTTTCCAAAATCAATTGTACTTAGATTCTTGTCTAGGATCTCTTATACATTTTCTTTCTTTTTAATAGTTTGTAATACAAAGTTTGTATAACTTTTGTTTATCGCAAACAACAGTTACGTTCACATTTGATTCGTTTTCCACAATGCATACATTGAACAAGAGTTGCACGCGAGTGTCTTATTTCGGTATCACGTTCATTATGAACTCCGCTAAAGTGGTACAAAATTCATGATCTCATTCAACTATGATTCATTCTACGTAGCCCATTGTCTACTTAGATTGTGCGCGTTGAGGTCCTTATACCCCCATGAGGCAGCAACACAGGTTGAGATTGTTGATCTTGCGGTATAAACTTTCCAGTTAGACATATCAGAACTCAAACTCTAAGCTGATATAAAATCCAAGATTTAAACACTAATTAATCCTCTTTTTTTACCCCCCCCCCCCCCCCCCAACACACATTTTACTAGCGGTTTAAAGGCACCGTAAAACAACCTCCTCCCCCAAGCAGTTGCAAGTAAAGGGGTTGGGACCGAATTAATCTGAGCTTGGGAGCAAGCCTAACCGGGTCACTGACCGAGCCAGATCAAATTTACCGATTTTTCAAAGCTAAACCCAGCTCAGTCCGACGGGTGAGTTGGGCTGGGCCGGACCGGACCAGGTTAACAAAACTTTTCGGGCCGCCTGATCCGCTCTTAACACCTTTGATGTGAGCCAACACATTAGTGGAAAAACTACCAATTGTCCAAAATGAAACTCGCAAGTTTCTATAGGATTTCAAACATTAACAAAGGTGTTTCTTCCAAAAAGAACTAATGGTAGTAGATCTCTTGTGGGTTAGTACAATGTAGACCAAGGGATTGGCACTTGGATTCCATAGCGTTTCACAAGGAAGTTGGATATTTGGGTATCGCTTAGAACTACTATTTAAAACAACAAAAGCTATGCAATATTGACTATTGTTTGGGTATATAAAACACAACAGTATAGTAAAAGACCATTAACCCTCACATTAACAAAAAGCAAATAAAAATGGAAGAAAAGCAGGGATCAGAGATTCAGAATTACAATCAAACAAACACCCCTGGCTCAATTGCCCAAACTAAAAGGCCAAAGGCTTGGTTTGGTATTGCTCCTGCTTTTAAAAACACAGAAGCGGCTTTTGAAAGCAGTCTTCACATAGTCATGACTCTCCTGTTTCCAAAAGTTGTCCCAAAAAATGAACTAACTTATCAAAGAATAAGCACAAGCAGCTGCAACCAAGCAGCAAAACCAAACATGCTTTTTCAAAAACATAAACACCAGGTAAAATAAGCTGTCCCAAAAATCTTGAAAACATTACCAAGATTATGACACATGCAAATGCACACATCTTCAGGGCAATGGGATCCTACAATTTCAACCAATATTCCGACAAGGGCTTGACAGTTATTTGATCCCAAAGGACAATATTACCCAGAATATATTAATGATCAGCCCCAAAAAAAGATAAGTACACAGGAAAAATAAATTGAAACAAGCAGACACAAAAGCAGTGAAAGCTCGAAAGAAAACAAGCTAACTAACATGTTCTAAGAAAACATAATACTATTTCAGAGGTAATACCTGCTTGCAAGAACATCAATTGCATAGAACCAACCTCCAACATCCAAAGCACAGCAAAAACAGACACCTAAAAATGACCAACTAATTAATAACCAACTCTATAGGAGCAGAACAAAACATATCCAAACCCACGAGAGAAACAAAATCAGACCTAGTCAAAAGTATATGTTCCAACTTGTCACAGCTAAAAGATTTTAAGTCAATAAACTTGGCAAAAGTAAACAACAAAGTGAAAATTTAAACAAATTTATAGTGTTATTCGATTTGGGCTACCTAAGCTTTCAATCCGAAACTAAAGGTTAAGGAACGCAGTTTAAACCTAAATCTCTGGTTACTTTTGGGTGCACACAGAAATGCACACAAGAGTGAAATATCAGCAGGTTATTCAGTAGAGACACTCCTAGTTCTCCAACTCCTGAGCTCTTTGCTGCCTGAACAGCTCATATTGCCCTCCAAATTCAAATTTTTGTTTGGCTTGCCGCCTAAAATGGCCTGCTTAACCAAGGATAGCAGTGCGTCCTTCGACGACTAGTTTCCAGTAACCTGTTAACCTAACCTTCAGATGAAAATTCTCCCCCACACATTTCTAATTACTATATTTCTAGTCCTACCAACTTATCATGGACTGAAAGAGACAATGCCTACTTATAATGGACAAATTCCTCTCATAACTTGATCGAAAATTTATCGCTTCAGAAAATATATTTAGTGTTCAAAAAGGTCTCTGATGGGCAGTTTTTCTTTCATATTTGGTAAGCCTCACCGCATTGCTAGTGGATCGTCATCTTTATCTACCTCCTTACCAGAATGAGGAAAACTCATAAACAGAGAAGAATTTGTCAAGTTGGTTGAGCTGAGGCACGCTTTTGCAGAGAAGAATCAGTCAAGTAATGTGTACAGAAAATAGTAAATTCATAAAACATAAGAAACCTACCCTTGCTGGCTATATCTACTAAGAAATCAAGAATAGAAAATGATTTTTTGATTCAAAACTTTTGCTGCAGAATAAAATAGGATATAATTAATTAAGGATTATTTTGTAATATGGTCTCATATAATAGTTGATATGAGGGTTTGGGTCTCCATATTGTCCAACGTTAGTATTTGGGTCTCCAAAAGCCTCAAAATTGGTAACTTGAACATTAAATTTAAGACCCAAACACTAACGTTAGACAATATGGAGACAATAAAAAAAAAATTGGTACAGTAGAATTTGGGGTTAGCTTTGAGAAAAAATGGAAAAACACTGATTTTATGAATTGTTTTAGGGTTTTCTAGTTGAAAAAGGGGCTTGCTGGACGGAATGCGGACTTATAGGATCTGCAAAGAAAGAGATTTTTTTACTCGACACCTAGCTTCAAAGTTGGAATTTGATAGGGACTTAGGCCATGGTTGGATTTGTGGAAAGTGAGGGAAAGGAAGGGAAAATATAGGATAAAGTGTTTCACTTACATAGGATAAAGTTTATTTGTCCTTCCTTCACTTTTTTACCAACCAAACACACCCTTAAGATACATAAGGCCGTGGTTGTTTTGGAGTGATTTCACAGTGCAAGAAAGGGATATGATTTGGTTAGTGGCTAAACGCCTCAAATTCAATTCACTAATCCCTGAGACTAACTACTTGCACAGGCCTCATTTGGTTCGCAGAAAAGAACATAAAGGAAATCAATTATTTGCTCTTTCCTTTCGTTTGGGAAATTGCAACTCCTATTAATTTTTCTTTCCGGTGTTTGGAAAGGCCCGGAAAATTGGGAGGAAAAGGGAAAGGGAAAGGGACAGTGAATAATTAGGAGTGGAAAAGTGAATCCATTTTCCTTTCCTTGGGAATCAATTTTCTTTCCTGCTCATTTCCTTTGGCATCCAAACACAGGAAAGGAACGAGTATCCTTTCGCAAGGTCTAGATTCCGCAAACCAAACGTGGCCTAAGAATGGAGTTTCAACTTTCAAAAGGTTATCATGGACTTTTGTTGTTCTCGAACAGGAACAACAGTATCAAAATAAAAACAACAACATAGACAAAACTAATGGACATCCTAACATGTATGTTAGAGTGAATGGACTTTGTGTTTCTAGAGGCATATGAAAACGACATGTCACAGTCCATGTTTAAACAAGTAGCCCAGCGAAAGTTCTTATATTTGTCAAAAAGGACCAACATTAATTAGTCTTACAATTTACCACAAAGCAGAGTAATAATATGTAAAGAACTAAAGATAATGGCATGTCTCAAATTTAAAGACTTTTCTATGTCTATCAGAGATTACAAGATGCCAAGAACATACTAGAAGAGAGTATCCAAGCAAGTTACTTTTGGTGCAAGCCATCTAATGAATCTCAAGTAAAATATACCAATCAGGAAAAAGATGGACAATATGCTAAAATGGATATTAGGAATTAGAGTAGTTATTGCAGTGAAAGGAACAGGCAGTATGCTAATTGCTATCAGAATGAAAGACTTGTTGAAGGTCAGAATCTGTAGAAATATCATCATCCACTCTTCCTAGACTTCATCAAGCAAGCCCTTCATCTGATTCACAATTCTCATTTCTCGGCATTTTGTTTTTGGGGCATAGTATATAGTTGAGAGATTTAAGGTTCCTGAAGTATGAGAAATCCTGATTCGATCAGATAATGCCGATTCCGGAAGACTTCTCACGATTTACACTCTCAAAATCACCAAAAACCTGCAGATGCTCAAGAGACTTCTCACCCATCGTGTCGACAGGATCCTTTCTAAACACCACTAGTTTGCAGGTCGATGTGCTCAACGGGGAACATGCCAATATGACATAGGAATGAAGTTTTATCACACATTGGCAAAGCCAACAAATTTCTAGACTTTTTGTATTCAAGAACAATCAATTCATATAGAATATTCAATTTTAAGATCAAATTCTCAAAAATCCCCAATTGGCAATAGCTAATGTTAAGACAGTTCATGTCTCAGAGATACACATTACACCAATTCAACAAAACAATCATACCTAAACTTTCACCTCCGCCGCCTTCAACCTTCTCTCCTGAATCAAAAGTGCAAGCTCTTCTTTCGCTTCATCCTTCGCTGCCGCAACCTTCTCTTGCCTCCTCTGATCGTACAGAGGGTTCGCCGTCAAGATCCTCACCTGCTTTCCATCATTAATCTCCAAAACCTCCGGCAAACCATTTGTGCAACCCCTCGAGAGCCCAACATCAATCCTAATTGCCCGATCCCCACAAACCGCATTAATCCCCTCAGTCTGGATCGTGTGCCCCATCACCATCCTCGTCGACCCTGGCATCATCCTGAGAACCCTTTCCAGATCCTCGCAATCGCAATTCTTCCCCTCGGAAAACCTCCGCAGCCACACCACCGCGTCCCTCCCCCTCAAGTAACTCGGCGACAAAACCCTACCCCCGATCCCGTTCCCAGTCCTCCCTCTTATCCAATCCCTGACCTCCTCGTTGATCCTCTCCAGCCCGTACTCGACGTGCTCCCTAGTAATTCCTCCGTGGACAAAGACGGAGTCGCCGACCACAACTACAGTCTGGTTCTCCGACAGGAACCGATCCGCGATCGGACCAGAGGGCCGCAGTGCGGCAATTCTGGCACGGAAGCCCTCCCAGTACTCATTCTTGATCCCGGGGAACGACTTCGGGACCCCAGAGAAGGGGTTCGGGGGCTTGTCGAGCTCGGGGCAGCGGAGCTTCATTGAGATCCCCTTCCGGAACCAGAAGGACCAGTCAAGGAACTCGCGGAGGCCCTCGCGGGTGACGTAGCGAAAGTCGGCGTCGGCGTTCATGACCTCGTGGTTGCCGTGGATGGTGAGGAGGAGGCCGCCGGAGGCGAGGGCCTCGGAGCGGAGGCGATGGAGGAGGTAGAGGAGCTTGATCTCGTCGCCGCCGCGGTCGAGGATGTCGCCGACCTGGACGGCGGTGGCGGAGCCGCCGGACCAGCGGAGGGAGGAGGGGTCGAGGAGGCGGGAGAGGGCTAGGGTTTGGAGGGACTTGGGGAGGTCCCCGTGGAGGTCGCCGATGGCGACGAGGCGGGAGGGGGAGGGGTAGTGGGTGGGTGGGGCGGGGCTAGGATTAGGCTTAGGGTTTTGGGAGGGGTAGGAAGAAGGGGGGAGGAAGAGCCCACCGCTGACGGAGAAGTCGACGAAGGTGTCGATGAAGTAGGAAAGGAGCGGAGGGACGGACCTGCAGCTGGCGGGGGCGGTGGCGGTGGATTTGTTGTTTTCCATTGGGCGTTTTGTCTGTCCCCCAAAATTTTTGGGGGAAAAGTAGTTTGATTAGGTTTTGAAGTTGCATTGTTTCCAAGAGATTCGGTTTGACTAAATTGAACCACTTTTTAAAGTAGGTGCCATTGAACTGCATGGTGCTTCAATGTGTAACCTGGGCAGGGCGGCACTGAACCCGGTCCGGTCTGGATCGGTCCTGCTCGGCCTAACGTTTTTGCACGTCCGGGCTGAGTCCAGATTTTCGACCCGTAAGTCCGGTCCGGCCCAGCTTCTCTACGGGTGCGGTCCGAGTTAGTCCGGTAAACCCAATTAGATCAGTCCGGTCACCGATTCGGACCGGTCCGATCTGATCCGGTTTTTTTTCTTCCCATTAGATCGTTTGGGAGATTATTTTTTTTTACCAAAATATCTCCGATTTGATAGATATTTTTTTGGTCGTTCTAGACTATTTTGGTCATTTGCTTTTAAAAAAGACCTCCAATTTAGTGGTTGTCTTTTACCAAAATAATTATTTTATATGAAAAAAGAGTTGTATCGAGCTGACCCGCTACAACCGTTCAAGATAGTAGTAGTTCTGATTTTATGTCTAAATTATCACATGATAAAAGTGTAATGCAAAGGAAGAAGAAAAAAAATAATCTTCCCTATCCACTCAAAATTTGTCCTTATATTTAAATTCTTATGAAGAAAATAAAAATGAATCTACATCTTATTTTTCAAATTTATATTGGTGGAAAAGACACGAAAAACGTATCATATACTTTCTTCTATAGCACGTGATATTCTAATGATCTCGGTGTCCACGGTAGCATCGAATTTTTTTTTTAGTGCATGTACAAGAATGCTAAATAAGAAGAGGAGCATGATACTGCCAGATATTTTGGAAATCTGCTTCTGAGTTCAAGATTGAGTTCGTACTGAAAAACAAACTAAAAACTTAAGAGATGAAAGTGCCGACATCAATGAGCTGGACTTTAAATCTCTTACTTTGGATGACTTTCATGAAGGAAGAGCTGAGCTAGAAATTTGGATAAAGACGGACGACGAAAAAAAAAATACTTGTACATTTTTTTTTACAAAATTAATGAAAATATATATATTTCAAGTTTCAATTATTATTTTTAGTTAATGTTAGAATAGATTTAAATTTTATTGGCATTAATAAATTTTTTTTTAACTTTTTTCTTCTCAAAATTGTGTCTCAATTATGTGTTTTGTTAGTTAATGTCGTTTATATTTAATTTAAATAACAAAAAATTAGTTCACTTACATAAAAAAAAAAAATTTATATCTTAACATCTGTATAATTTTTCTATTTAAATTGACTAACAATTAAGTCATATACAAAAATTATATATATATATATATATATATATATATATATATATATATATATATATATATATATATATATATATTTCTACTTATTTATAAATAAATAAATATATATATATATATATTATTAAAAAAATACTAACAAATAACTTACAATATATCTATTTAAATTTATTAACTTGTTATATATAATATAACTTATATATACATTATTTGAAAGAAAAATTTATTCACGGGCCAGTCCGGCCCAACAGTGAACCGCCCAGGACCCAGACCGGTTCAACATGATCCATCCTTGACCGGGTCATGGGCCCGCGCTAGGTCCAATATTTTTCTACCTAGGCCGGTCCACTTCTGCTTCCGGGTTAAGTCCGGTCCGGTCCAGATCCGGTCAGACTCGTTCAGCGCGAGCTGTGGGCCGACCCGGACCGGCCTATTATACACCTTGAAGTTGTCTAAACAGAATAAAATTTTGCCATAATTGAAAATCAAATTGAATCGATAAACGATTCAATTTATTCGGTTCGTTTGGACTATTTTAATTGTTTGGACGGCGCCCAAAGTTGAAATTGCCTTTCAATTATATTAAAAATTATAATTTTTTTTATATGTATTTGTGTATTGTATTTTAATCTTGGATTCAAAGTTAAACTATTTATTAGATTATTAAATTTTAGTTTTAAAAGACATACATAAAATTATTATTTTTAAAATATAAACAAAATTATGTATAAAACTGAGGATATTTAATAATTATATAATCTTATTAGGTTTTCGATTTTGGACCGAAATCGAAAATCAAAACCGAATAGTTTTTTTTAGTATTTTCAAAATCGTAGAATAACCAATTTTTTTTCAAACCGAACAAAAACTCTTATTCGGTTTGATTCGAGGTCCAAAATCGGATAATGCTCACCCATAATTGAAGCATTACATCCTTGGTTGAAAGAATTTAATAAAAAAATTGGAAAAAATATATTCATAGAATAAGAGAGACTTAAGATTATATTAACTACCATTAAATTGTTTTTTTCATATTCGACATGAGATTATAAGATTATAGTCTCTACTATTATAATGAGATTTGAAAACGACTTAAAATTGAACCGTCTAGCCGTATGCAAATATTCAACTAACTATTTTAAAATAAATAAATAATAATTTAACTATCTAATATTATTTATTTATAATAAAATAATTATAATTCAAGTGGTTAAGATGGAAAGTATTTTTCTTGGTTGTTTGAATTCGATTCCTAGAAACGACAATATTTATAATAAATTTATATTTAAATTTTATTAACAAATTTTTTTTATGTACCTATAATTTAGGTCCACGTTACTAAAATGTGATAGTGACCCTCTCCATGCTTTTGCCTTCCGAATCCTTTGACGTGTTTGTGGTTGCTTCCTCTCCTTCTTCTAATACTATACTTTTTGACGGCAACGTTTACCAACCTAGGCATCTGCCCCACTCTTCTAACTTTTTGAAATTTGTCATTAGTTTTACTATAATTTGAGCTACATGAAAGAATTGGCATAGGCAAGATGGTACCGGACTTGATAGGAGACACATGAGGCCGAGGGAACCATCTATACTATTTAATACATTTAATTTAAGTTCAATTCTGAATAAAAGTCTAAGCATATTCATTACAATTTTTTTAGCCCATGCAATTTTTTTATTTTTTGTTCTAGAATATCTAAAAGTTATATGCTAGATTATGGCCTGTTTTGTTCGTTGAAAGTGAATAAAAAAAGGACAAAAATGTGAAAGTGGAATGAACTCATAAGAGTTCAGGGGTTTGGTTGAATTGTTCGAAACTCCACATTTTAGAGTGAAGTGACAGTTTGCAGTTTCTTGTCCCCCCATTTTTGCATGTGTTCACCACTATGAGTCTTTCCGATCGAAGAAGGGGGAGAAACTCCTCACTTGAGAATGACGATGTCGACGCCATTAACTCTTTCACACTCAGGTTGGAGATGCCGACGCGGTCATGCGGCTCCTTCTCCGACCAAAAATCACAAAAAATGGAGGCCGGCACCGACGGGTCCGGGTAGACGGTGTCAGGGACGAGGTCCGAAGCTGGTTGGAGGCCACCCATTTAATAATAATAATAATAGTACGAGTAATAATAACATAAAATTTACTGTATCGATAATATTTTGATATTAATTAAATAGACCAATAAAATTTTTAAAAAAAATTAAAATTTTGATACATATCGCTATTCCAGATGGTCAAAAATTAGCATATTATTTTTAAATTGAAATCCGTCCAACAGATGCACATATTTTTGCCAACTCAGTTAATTAATATACTGATTTTTTACAACATCCACTTTCAACAACCTTATAAACAACGAAACTCATTTTTTTTTTTTTACTTTCAACAACCATTTAAACAACGGAACTTATCTTTTCTCCATTTTTATATTTTTTAATTCCACCAACCAAATAACTTTTGGAATATCAAAAATTATACGTACGCATCGCGTAAGCAAATTTTATTTTTCTACTTTCGCACTTTCATCCAATTTCGTGCAACCAAACAACTCCTCCAATAAACAACTTAGATGGGCAGACAAAGATAATAATTAGTGTTATTACTGTCAAAATCCTCTCTTATTATAATTCTGATAAAAGGCCAGCATGTTTATTATAATTCTTTTAGCCCACATTAAAAGATTTTTTGTTATAAAATATGTAAACGTGGTATGCTAGATTCCAAGAAACAAGTAGACACAATGAAATAATAATTAGTGTTGTCATTATCAAAATCTTTTCTCATTTCATCACTCTAACGGTGGATCGCTCTCGATCTCCTCTCCTCTACAATTCCATTGTTGTCAATCTCTCTCTCTCTCTTTCTTTTGGAAGCAATTGGACAACATAATAAGTTATAATTTTATTCTTGAATATATATATATATATATATATATATATATATATATATATATATATTTTTTTTTTTTGAAAGCCTACAAACTCGGTCCGAAGGCTACACTTCCAATTCGAAGGTCCGCACCTGTAACGCATTCCACCGCACCGCATCCACACCGCATCGCACCTGCCCTCGACCTGCATTCCGACTGTCCTCACATTAAAATTTTACAAGAAATTAAATATGATTCTTCCGTTGCTCAAACCTGCAATCTCTGGAGAGGATATGTCTTACTCTAACCACTTGAACTGGAGGTCCTTGACTATATATATATATATATATATATATATATATATATATATATATATATATATATATATATATATATATATATATATATATATATATATAAGACGGTAAATATTATTCTGGTCCGAAGACCTACAACCAATTCCAACTCCGAAGACTAGATCCCAGTTTGAAGGCTCCATCATTGATCAAAGGCCTCATGCTTCCGCATCACACAATTTCCGTACTAGCACCGTGCACCACCCGGACTGCACAACATCGCACCCGCATCCGGACCACATCTGTATCAC
Organism: Iris macrosiphon; assembly: GCA_036927795.1. NCBI lineage: Eukaryota > Viridiplantae > Streptophyta > Magnoliopsida > Asparagales > Iridaceae > Iris > Iris macrosiphon. Next base: position 22,979,756 of record JAYESA010000004.1, on the reverse strand, counting down.
ACTCACCACCACCGCACTTAATTTCCAACAAAAAAAATAAATCAAAGTACACTATCGTTGCTCGACCTAGCAACCTTCGGGGGATACTTTCCTTTTAACTACTGGACTAAGAACTCACTGGCGCTATTTGGCGACACAAACAAAATTGTTCAAATGAAATTCTAGCTGCAAAATTCCTTGTGATCTAAGCAAATTCAAGTACCTAAATAAACGAATTTGTCGACACAAACAAAATTGTTCAAATAAAATTATGGTTGCAAAATCACAAGTGATCTAAGCAAATTCAAGTACGTAATAAAAACGTATTTGCCGACACAAACAAAATTGTTCAAATAAATTTCTGGCTGCAAAATCACAAGTGGCCCTTGATTTTGTCCAAAAAAATTGATACTTCGTCAGTGCTTCATAGAAACAGTCTCCTTCCAATTTAATAAGATGTAACGAAGATAAGCAAGTAATGGTAAGAACTTGAGTATATTTTGTGCTTTAAGTAAGAACAAAAATGTGCACATGCTGGTTATAGTCTAGACTCACTATGTCTAATTAGTTAGTGGGATCGATGGTTATAGATGTCAACTGAACCTAAGAAATGAAACAATCTCGGGAGCATCATGTAGTACATAACGCGTACGTCTCCAAACCATTGAACAACAGTTTAATTTGAATCGACATGGACAGACAGCTTCAACAACCGAACAATAGAGAGAGGGACTGGCAATACAATGAATAGGTGAGAGTTGCTTTAGTTCCACATCGGCCACGCTATAAGGCCTAGGGTGTTGGTGGTTGTATAAGTAGAGTTGGTTGGACTGCCTTTGACCATACTTATCTGGACGGGTGATCAAGAATGTTCGGGTCTAGGTCAATGACTTCCATTGCACTCTGGAGGGGTATTGGCTTATCATCTCCCGGGTGATCAAGAAATAAAATTGGCGCGGTCCGTGCCAATTTTAATTTTAAAAAAATTTGTATTATTGCATGTTAATTTTGGTTGACCCTTTCCAATTTTAATGTTTTTGTTTGAACCCGGACTTCATCGTTAACAGATATACAAATTCTTGAGTTGTTTGTTCTTTCCATCGATCAACAAATGCAGTCTCAGTTTTGTCTCTCAATCGCTCTCGAGTTGACTTAGTCCCACATGGGACGGACATTCTAGGAACACAAATGCAATAGTCTTTTGAGTAGTTTGTTCTCTTTCCGCGTCGATCAATAAATGCGATAGTCTGAGTTTTGTTTGTTCTCTCAATACAATATATATATAGGTCTTGAGTTGTTTTAGTCCCACATGGGACAGACTAGGAACCTACCTGGGGGGTCGGTCGGGATGGTATTAAAGGAGATGCTCAAACTTCATTGAACAATGGCGGTGTCTTTTGTGTGCTCAAGAATTGCCTAGGCCTTGATCAGTAGCGCCCCTCTTACCAAATTCTAATTATACTCCATTAATACCCTTCTAATTTACAGGTTTTGATCCGTCCCTTGTATTCTGAACCCTTTGCCAATTTAATTGTTAATAGTCGAAACCATTAACATCCAGTCCCAGTGGCTCCTACCAATTCTCTAATTCAACTTTATTTTCTTTTCCAGTAAAAATACTATATGCTGCAACAATAACTCAATTATCATATTACCAAAAACCAATTCATCAAGGAGAATACTAACAATTTACACTAAGCGCTGTTGGTGTTTTCCACTTAGCTTTGGGAGTTTTAGTTCCATATTGAAAAATCACTAATGTGCATATCTCAATATATAGCTATGCTTAGTATTGATATATGCACATGGGTGGTGGTCCATGTGGGTTAATTTTTCTAGAGGGATTAAGTGTGAACTCCATTATGACAATATTTATTTTGTCACCACCTCTGGAAAGTTTTCTTTATGAGTTAAGTCCCGAAGGGGCTTAGCGACTCGGACTCGAATTCGGGCTCAAGGACGCAAAGTGGTGCTTTGTTGGCACACTTTGCACTTTACACTTCAGCATGACGCTCGTGCGCTCCTTTTATGCGCGAGTTGCATTCACGGTTGCTAGCTTCGTGGCGCATGCGTCCAGGGGTTATCCGGCCCGGTGCTATGCGGCCAAGGGCTATGCGGCTAGGGTATTTGTGTTCAGGGACTATGCTCCAGGGGCTATGCGGCCACGTTTGGATGAACGAATTGCATGTGGAGGGGACATGGCGGCCATGGCCTTTGTTACTAGGCGCTATGCGGCCTGGCTTGGATGAGTGAGTTGCCTGTGGAGTGGACATGGTCTGCTTTATGCGGCGCATGATTTTCTGTGCCTTCCGGAATATGCATGGCATACGGCGCGAGCAGTTGCTTTCGGCGTTTGGCGGCGCTGTCTGACTCGTGCAGTTCATCGTGACCGGCGACAGAGGCGGCGCATGCGGCGCAGGTGGCACATGCGGCTTTGACACCCAGATTTTGGGAGATCTGATCGGTCAACGCATATGCGGCCTGGAGTTTCCTCAGGTCGCATATGTGCTGTTTTTCTCTATTTATAGAGGACCGCTTCTTTCATTTGAAGAGAGAAAACAGATGGAAAATCGAGAGCACCAGATGACCGGTGGCCCTGAGTGTTACCCTCCCACATGGTGTTTTCGAGTGTTTTCGAATGTGACATTGAGCGATCCAGAAGTTCATTTGTGAACTTGCTGGTTCCTGGGGCCAGATCGTCTGTACGACGAATCTTGCTTTGAGCAACGGTAGTTTTGACCACCCCAGCAAGGAGATTACGGTCAAGCTAAAATCTCTGTGTCGTAGTTTCGGTTCATAGCCTATCGTAGCAAAATAGTCCAACCTCACAACCAAACAAGGACAATGGTTGAACCACCACACCATGAAAGTGCACGACCCTAACTACTATCAGAAGATACAATACACAAACAAGTTTGTTTGATGATCGACCAAGCAATTCTACGTCTTACTAGGTGAAGTCTGGGTTATCCCAGTAATAATGCATAATATAGGAATCCTCATATCGTGCTATGATCGAGCGAGGCTAGCTGAGCCAATAATAACACGTAGCGCATAGAATACACCGGTCCTCCATAGGGCCACTGTGTTAATCAGGTCAATAGCAGTTCCAGACCTCTTATAGGGAGATGCTGGCTCGACAAAAATAAAATCAGATACTGCAGTCCACTAGTGCAGATAATATACAATATCTGTGGTGGTCAGCCTGGCACGCTCAAACTAATGTTCGAGAGTTGGCTGTCATGCACGATCTCGAGATACCGTTTCCTCCCCATGCTCTATAAGTTTTTAGTTACCTAGATAAATCTACTGTTAACTAGAATCTCATGCAGTGGCCACATGATTATTCCTCCTAAATGTCATACTTCGTACGAGCACGCCAAGTATGAATCCACATTGTTACTCCAGAGCTCAATCTAGATTCACCCAAGCGTGATGCAACAAATCAATAATCTCCTAGCCACGGTAAGGTCAATGGCCAACTACAAAATCCATACAAAGGAGGAAAATCTCGTAGCATATAACACATAGTACATAGCATGATCAAGTGGCATGTCAGACCACAAGTAAATCAGGAAGCACTCTCGGTGCATTCAGGTGTATCAGCACGGATACAAGTAATTATGTCAGGCACACATAGTAGGCTCAATCAGGTCCTCTATCTCTTGTAATCATGTAAATCATATCAGGCGCATAATCAAGGCTATGTTGGCCAATTATTACATGGTCTAGTTGTACATGATATTTTATCAGGGTATCTCAGGTACTGGTCACTTGTTCATAAAATCTTGTCATTCTAATTATCAAGCTCATTTGCCATTCACAACTTACTAGGGTCAAGGTAAGCATTTACAATAATTGAAGAAAACATGATTCCTAACAATTCAACAAGATATACGCCTAGGATAAATATGCACATAAAACAATCAAGCAAGGGCCGTGCATAATCGGCCAGAAAAATAAGAGCAAGACGCATATTTTATGCAAGTGTACACCCCACTACTTCATCTACCGAAATGACTGGGCAGATCTAATATATTCTAGCATTAAACCAGCTCATGAACCTTAGGCTATATAATATGGAGCAGGCAGAGAGATAAAAGGACCACCTTATTGTAATGCCCCGTTCCCCCTATTCGGGGAGCGCGGCCAAGAAATACTTATGACCGTCCGAACGGGACAGATTGAATAAAGATCCTTTCCTCGTTATGGATTGGTTTCTTCGGAATCAGGTCCCATATTCAACGGATCGTGCCTCAAGGAAGGACTCGGCGGCAGAGTCGAGAGGGGCCTTTCCGTTGCGCTGGTTTCCTTGCCCGTTTTTGTGCCGCTTGGTTGCTTTCTTGTTGGTTTTATGACTTGCGTTTTCTTGAACGGTTTTGATGGATTTCATTATTTTCATTCTTAGGATCTCGCAATTTTATATCGAACCTCGGGGACCGAAGCAGGAGATATTGATCATCTGTTGGTGCGTGCAGGTGATCGGGTAGACGACGCACGAGCGGAGTGTTAAAGTTCGTCCTTCCTCTCCTAATTTTCCAACTTGTGAGTGTCTTATTTTCGATTAGCACCCTTCTACCAAGTCTTCACTCTAATAATAATTGACTCATGATGCATCCCGCTCCAACGATATCATAATAAGAATAAAACTGAGTCAAGAGAAAGATGAGTTAGACTTGAAAACACTTGAAATGCTTGTTACATAGAATGCTCAAACGATCTCATTGATGCGTGCTTGTCCGCTATGCATTTATATATTCATGCTTCAGTTGTAGCTAGAACTTATTCTATATAACTGTACGAATGTATTATGCAAACTATAATGAAATGCAATCACTGGACAGGAAGACTATGCCAAATGCACTATGCTAAAGTAGATGTATACATTCTTGTGGTTTGAATATTTTATCTATTGACTTAGTATAATGCTTAATTCGGTCGGACAACTTGTGCACAAGGTTTAGTTCCTGCGAACGGCGCCTGGGGCACTGGGGCTGTTTCGTTCCGGAAGGAACTTGGATAGCTGCGCTAGCAAGACTAGCACGGGTAAGGCGGGGGAGGCCTTGGAGCGGGGCTAGCTACCCGAGCTGCAAGGGTCACCGCTTACTGTAGCTATTGTCCACGGTGGCAATGATATGCCATGACCCAATGTACATATAATTCTGCATTGCTTGCTTAACTAATGGTGTCTCCGAGGCAAGGCGATAGCTTCGCCGGCAGGTGTTTATGTTGTATTGTTTTTGAAGTTTTAGTAAAGGATGTGATGTATGGGAACGGCTATCTCATTTTGTATCCAAGTTGTAAGCCCCAGTGGCATCCTTCTCATTTTGGGTCAAGAGTCTGTAAACAGATGTTCATTATCAATAAAAAGGAAACTTTTCTATGCCTCAATGCGTGTTATCTTATTTGCGTACTCTATTGCATATGTTCTAGATTATTACTATGCCTAGGCCTTGTGCACGCGCGCCCTACGCGTGCACGGCATCACGCCCGGGGGACGATTAGCGATTGGGCGAAATCGGGGCGTGACATAGTGGTATCAGAGCAAAGCTTTAGATCCTTTGATCTCGAGTCGGAAAGTTTTCCTAGATGACCCTGTCCCGTCCGAGTTAACTCTCGAATCAATTAGTGCAAAATAAGATACGTTCCATACAGTGAGTCCGTAATACTCTATGAGACTGATATAAGTTACTTGTTTTAGCAGGAATGGCTCGAACCCAAGCAACAGGCCAAGTTGATGCAAGTACTTCAGGCACTTCGGCTAGTTCTGAGAGCCAGCGGCCTGCGCCCTCTGTCGATCCGGTTGAACGAATGATGCTGATGTTAGAAGCGCAACATAAGAGGGATGAGGCCCGACAGGACAAGTTCGAGAAAAATCTAGAAGCACGATTTGGGATCCAGCAGAAGCAGGTGGACGCTCTGCAGCAAATTGTTCGGACCCTGGCTTCTAACCAATCCGCAACAACAATAGCGGAACCGGTGGAGCCAGCAACAGACGAAGTCATCGTGCCCCAAAATGCAAAGAAGAAGGATGTGACTGCCTTCGACTTTGCTGACTTCAAAAAGGTCTGCAACACGTCCTTCCGAGGGACGGAGGATCCGGTCGTGGCATTAGATTGGTTGGCCGAGTTAGAAGATCACTTTAAGCTCCTAGAAGTACCTGATGACAAACGAGTCGCCTGCGCCCAACTCCAGCTTCGGATGAATGCGCATGATTGGTGGGATGTTCACCGCAGATCGCTCTCGGCGGGTGATGACGACGAGATGATCCCTTGGTCCATCTTCTATGGCACATTCGAAGAAGAGTTTATCCCCCCACCCATTCGTCGTCAAAAAGAGAACGATTTCGTGCGACTACAACAAGAAATGATGACGGTGAAGCAGTATGTCGCAGAATTCAACCGGTTAACCAAGTCTGCACACTTTTTAGCCATTAAAAGTACTTGGGGCACCGATCACCTAGCCCAGACCTACCTTGAAGAGATAGTCCGGCTGCACAGAGTGCCAGTTTCCATAGTATCAGATCGGGATGGACGGTTCATCTCACGTTTCTGGACAAGCCTTCAGTCGTCGATGGGGACCAAGTTGAAATTCAGCTCAGCCTACCATCCTCAAACCGATGGCCAGACAGAACGGGTGAATCAGGTACTAGAAGACATGCTGCGCCTCTGCGTGATCGATTCAAAGTCAAGTTGGGACGTCAACCTGCCGCTAGCCGAATTTGCTTACAACAACAATTATCAGTCTAGCATCCAGATGGCTCCGTATGAGGCGCTGTATGGGCGAAAGTGTAAGTCACCGATCTGCTGGGATGAAGTTGGGGAGCGGCAAATCCTTGGGCCGGAACTGGTTGAACAAACAGTACAGCAGGTTCGGCTGATTCGAGAACGGTTAAAAGTAGCACAGAGTCGACAAAAGAGCTATGCCGACGTTCGTCGCCGCCCTCTTGAATTCCAAGAAGGGGACCATGTATTCTTAAAAGTTTCGCCCATGCGTGGTGTGACGAGATTCGGGATAAAAGGGAAGTTAAGTCCGCGATTTGTTGGCCCGTTTGAAATTCTCAGACGAGTCACTTCAGTTGCTTATCAAATTGCTTTGCCGCCAGCCCTATCAGATGTGCACGATATTTTTCATGTGTCACAGCTAAGAAAATATGTGCATGATCCGAACCATGTGGTAGACTTGGGTCAGTTAGATCTGCAGGCAGACTTGTCATATGTCGAAGAACCCGTGCAGATCCTGGAACGTAAGGAAAAATAGTTACGGAATCGGGCAGTATCGTTAGTGCACGTTCTGTGGCGGAACCACGCGGTCGAAGAATCGACGTGGGAAATCGAATCTGAGATGAGGGAAAGGTTTCCCTCATTATTCCTTAGCGGTAGGTTCTATTCCTAAGTTTCGGGAAGAAACTTTCTTTTGGATGGTTATGATGTAATGCCCCGTTCCCCCTATTCGGGGAGAGCGACCAAGAAATACTTACGACCGTCCGAACGGGACAGATTGAATAAAGATCCTTTCCTTGTTATGGATTGGTTTCTTCAGAATCAGGTCCCATATTCAATGGATCGTGCCTCAAGGAAGGACTCGACGGCAGAGTCGAGAGGGGCCTTTTCGTTGCGCTGGTTTCCTTGCCCGTTTTTGTGCCGCTTGGTTGCTTTCTTGTTGGTTTTATGACTTGCGTTTTCTTGAACGGTTTCGATGGATTTCATTATTTTTGTTCTTAGGATCTCGCAATTTCATATCGAACCTCGGGGACCGAAGCAGGAGATATTGATCATCTGTTGGTGCGTGCAGGTGATCGGGTAGACGACGCACGAACGGAGTCTTAAAGTTCGTCCTTCCTCTCCTAGTTTTCCAACTTGTGAGTGTCTTATTTTTGATTAGCACCCTTCTACCAAGTCTTCACTCTAATAATAATTAACTCATGATGCATCCCGCTCCAACGATATCATAATAAGAATAAAACTGAGTCAAGAGAAAGATGAGTTAGACTTGAAAATACTTGAAATGCTTGTTACATAGAATGCTCAAACGATCTCATTGATGCGTGCTTGTCCGCTATGCATTTATATATTCATGCTTCAGTTGTAGCTAGAACTTATTCTATATAACTGTACGAATGTATTATGCAAACTATAATGAAATGCAATCACTGGACAGGAAGACTATGTGTCACGCCCCAGTCCCAAAACACCGAGGGACCGGACGCGCGGCAATGGCCAGCAGTACGCACCGATGGACAAACCCAATTTAATGGATCCACCAGGGCATACTTAAGCTATAAAATAACAAGTCTACGACAATCATGGCACAACTAATCTCATCCACACAAGATATAAGATATGATTCACAGAATAAATCAGGAATGTAAATCATCAGCTAGTCTCACAAAATACTTCGGGGATTAACCCGTTAAACATCTGTTATAATGGTTCAACAGACTAGAAATAAATGACTGAAATAAATAGGTAAATACTGAGCCAGAAATATGGATGCTCAGGAGAAGTCCTCGGCTAACACCTCGTCCTCGGATGGCGGTACAGCTCCTGGATCAGCTCCTGCTCCGGTCCCGTATATCTCGGAATAGATCTCGTCCTCAAATCCTGGGGACATAATCCATATCCAGGTCCTCAGGGGACATAGCAAGGTACAGAAAATATACAAGCCAAAATATAAGCAGTGCAGCAAATAATGAGAATAATAGGGTAAGCTATATAACCATCTATATGAAAATGCAAGTGAGAGCAGCACGAGTACTCAGGCTGGGTCACTACAAGCTCTGTGTCGGGGAGCCGGTAGTGGTAATAACCGGTAGTGGTAATAACCGGTAGTGGGTCTAGCTCTGCTCCGAGAGTCTACGACCTCTCAATAATAGTGGATGTATATATATATGGAACAGCCTGTAGCCTGTGTGTCTCTTCCCACCCAATGTAACCACGCATATCATGACCACAACGTCTCATGTCCATGTCAAGCGGGATCATAGCTAATGCAACCAGTCATACTATATCTAAGCATCTAATGTCCATGTCCTGTATCCTATACAGAATTACCATGAATATCTCGAGAAAATCCTGTCTCATGAATAGTGTCAAGTGTCTTGGGTCATAGTGTACTTGGTAAGACAAGTACGAGAATATAAAGGGTCACGTAAGTCCATCTCTAGATGACAGTACCCAACACTGCGTACAGTGTTGGCACCCGACTGATAATCGGACGCTAAGTACTTCACACGGTCCTAGGTTAAGTTTGCAAGGAAATATAAAAGAGCAAGGAAAAAATATATATAAAGACTGCAAAGTTTGGCAAGGTACACTTGCCTGATGTCCGGATACCAACGACTGTCCCTGTATCAGTGGATCCGGTAGGTGCTACTCCAAAAGCTGTAATAAACATCACCAACAGTCTCAGAAGGTATCAAACTGGTAGAAATACCTGTCCTTATGTCCAATTTGGACACAGGGGCAAAAAGGTCATTTTCGGCCAAAGCGGGGTCCACCTATGGGCCACTTTGCACCGAAAAGCGTGCCAGGGTCAAAGGTCTCCAAATTCCTCAAACTCAGTGTCTACAAGTCAGGAACGATGATACGAACTCAACGAAACTTCCAGAATTGGATTCCGATGAGCCGATCACAAAATCACCCGTCAGGTGGAGCCGGTGGGGCCCACGATACGCAATTTTGTCAACGTTCTCAGAATCAGACCAAACTTGGGTCACAGGACCAGCGTATTGCTACGAGTCCGATGGCGCAAGTTTTGTCTCGATCCGACGTGTGTACACGAAGTTACAGCGTGTTCCAGAAAGGTCAGATACGGGTTGTTGACGGTGGATACGCGTTGATTCCGGGGTGCACGCACCTCCGAATTTACTTTCACGAAATCCCATACGACCGTATCAACGAAGCGCACGTGTCTGTGAAGACCGCACGCGACCAAGTCATCCCGTTTGGCGGGGCGCACTCAGTTCCGGGGTGAAATGGGACGTTGTTTTTCCTATTTTTGGATCGCGGTGTGCGATCACCATAGGACGCGATGCACCGAGCGAGTTGCACGGGCACCGGGAGGGTTATACAGTCTACGCGTAGCAACTGACAGAAATTAAAATGAAGCTACGGTTTGAGAGAAAACGATACCTGAACAGGGCCCGTGAATGCTGAGATTCACGTATCAGAGAGTCCAATCTGTGTCCTGGTCGAGGATCTACCGTGTCCGCTAGGGCTGTGCCTGGAGACGGAGGGGTCGACTTCGCCGGCAGAGGGCGTCTCGGCCTAGGGCGGCTGCGGGCTGTTGGTCGACGTCGGTGGAGTCGACGGGGAGTCGAAGGCTGGACGGCACGGCGGAGGTAGGTTCGAGCAAAGGGGGGGGTCGGGTCAGGCGCTGCTCGTGAGGGATCGGCGGAGTTGATCGACGGTGAGGGGGTCGATCCGGCGACGGCGTATCGAGGTGGGGTTGAGGGGATCGGACACTGGGACGGGCGGGTCGACGAAAGGGGCGGCAACTGCTCGGGGTCGAGCGCGGCTGATCGACGCTGAACTCGGCGGATGGTCGATCACAGGAGGGTCGGGGTGTCGAGTTTGGAGGCGACGACAGCTAGGTTTCAGGAGCTGGGCACGGATGTCGAGGCAGCCCCTTATAGGCGGCTACAGGGTCCCTGCGGCTGCTACTAGGGTTTCCCACAGGGTTCGGGTGTCGGGTTCTCAGCGGTTCGGGTCTGACCCGCTGCGATGGGTTTGGTCTGGGGTCTGGTTTGTTTGGGTTCGGTTCACAATCCAATAGCTTTTCGACCTTAAATCGTTGCTCCGGAGTCCAATAAATTCACCGAAAAATGCCAGGCGTCCGATTTTCCATTTTACACAATAATTTATTACTTCCAGAATATTTTAACCTCAATTAGCAACACTTAAAATTTCTTTAAATCACAATCACCATTGTTTTAAATTCCAGAAAATATCGAAAATTCGGAATATCTTATTTTAAAATTATTCTCAAAATTAGGGTGTTTACAATCTTCCCTCCTTAAAAGGATTGCGTCCTCGCAATCAATGAATAAGCTACTAAGGATTATGGAAATACAAGGTTGCTTAGTTTACAACTGCCTCCTCGAACAAGTGGGAATAACGCTGGCGCATACTATCTTCTCGTTCCCAAGTTGATTCGCCAGGAGAATGATGTTTCCAAGCTACTCGGACCAGTCTGATTGTCTGTCCCAGCAATGTCTTCTCACTGACGTCGAGAATGCCAACTGGTTGTTCTTCATATCTCAAGCTTGGTCCCACTGCGATCTCTGAATGATCGACTATGTGACTTGGGTCGGTCACGTACCTGCGCAGCTTTGAGACATGGAATACGTCATGCACTCCCTCTAAGGATGGAGGTAATACAAGACGATACGCCACCTCACCAACGCGCTCTAGAATGTCAAAGGGCCCAATGTACCTTGGGCTCAACTTGCCTCTGCTCCCGAATCTGATAGTACCCCGAGTGGGCAAAATCCTCAAGAACACGTGCTCTCCTTCTTTAAACTCCAGGGGACGTCTGTGCGTATCTGCCCAATGCTTCTGTCTGTCTTGAGCTGCTCGAAGATGATTCTGAATCTGTTTCACCTTTTCCACTGTCTGAGTTACCAATTCTGGGCCCAGTATTTGACGTTCACCAACGTCACTCCAACATATAGGCGATCTGCATTTCCTTCCGTATAAAGCTTCAAATGGTGCCATCTGAATGCTGGCCTGATAACTGTTGTTGTAGGAGAACTCCACTAAGTGCAAATAATCTTCCCAAGATCCTCCAAAGTCTAGCATACATGATCGTAACATATCCTCCAAGATCTGAATGGTGCGCTCCGATTGGCCATCTGTCTGCGGATGGTATGCCGTGCTGAATTTGAGTCTGGTGCCCAGACTCTCTTGCATTCTCCTCCAGAAATGAGAGGTAAATCTCGAATCTCGATCCGATACAATACTAACAGGTACTCCATGTAATTTGACAATTTGTCGCATATACATGTCGGCTAGTACCTCTGTGGACTGTCCAACTCTAAATGGCAAGAAGTGTGCCGATTTAGTAAGTCTATCCACTATCACCCATACTGTGTCTCTTCCGATGGGGCTCCTTGGAAATCCAGTGACAAAATCCATCGTGATATGCTCCCACTTCCATTCCGGTACAAGAAGCGGCTGTAACATACCTGCGGTCCTCTGATGCTCGGCCTTTACTTGCTGGCATACTAAGCATTTGGCCACAAATCTCGCAATCTCCCTTTTCATTCCATGCCACCAATAATACTGTCTCAAGTCTCGGTACATCTTGGTTCCTCCTGGGTGAACAGAGTATATAGAGCTATGTGCTTCAGTCATTAACTCTTGTCTCAATTCTCCATTTGGAACATACAGGCGATTTCTAAACCTCAATGTCCCGTCTTCGTGTATGCGAAGTCCTGTCTGCATGCCTGCTTCTGTCCTCTCTTTCAACCTTCTAAATTTAGCATCGGTGGGCAATGCCTCCTTAATCTTCTCCACGAGTGATGACTTAATTTCAAGATTAGCCATTAAGCCATTCTATCCTGGTAAGACCACCTCTATCTGAAGCTCCTGTAGATCTTTTAATAAATCGGGCTGCATCGTCAAGAAATAAGCCGTAGGCTTCCTATTGAGCGCATCTGCAACAACATTTGCCTTTCCCGGATGATACTGCAGATCGATGTCAAAATCTACCATCAATTCAAGCCAACGTCTCTGCCTCATGTTTAGCTCCTTCTGAGTATATACATACTTCAGACTCTTGTGATCGGTGAAAATTTCAACCCTTTCCCCATAAAGGTAGTGCCTCCAAATCTTCAATGCAAATATAACTGCTGCTAACTCCAGATCATGTGTTGGGTAGTTCTTCTCGTGAACCTTTAACTGTCTCGATGCATAAGCAATGACTTTGTCATGTTGCATCAAAATACATCCCAGTCCACTACCTGATCCATCACTGTAAACAACAAAACCTCCTGACCCTGTAGGAAGAGTCAAGACAGGTGCTGTTGTTAATCTCCTCTTCAACTCTTCGAAGGCCTTTTGGCAGTCTTCGGTCCATACAAACTCCTGGTCTTTACGTGTCAGCTTCGTCAACGGTTCTGCAATCCTCGAGAAATTTTCTACAAACCTTCGGTAATATCCCGCAAGTCCGAGAAAACTTCTCACCTCTGCAACTGATGTGGGTGTAGGCCAAGTCTCTATCGTCGCAACTTTCTCTGGATCCACAGAAAGTCCTTCTCCTGATATGATATATCCCAAGAAAGGTACTTTGTCCATACAGAACTCACACTTACTGAGCTTGGCGTATAACTTTTCCTGTCTCAAGGTCTCCAACACGATTCTGAGGTGCTCCTCGTGCTCTTCGTGGCTCTTGGAATATATGAGGATGTCGTCAATGAACACCACCACAAATTTATCCAAGAACTGATGGAAGACTCTGTTCATTAAACTCATAAACACTGCTGGCGCGTTGGTTAAACCAAACGGCATCACCAAGAACTCATAATGTCCATACTTGGTCCTGAAAGCTGTCTTCGGTATGTCTTCCTTCCTTACTTTGATCTGATGATAGTCGGATCGAAGGTCAATCTTCGAGAATACCCTTGCACCACTCAACTGATCGAATAGATCATCAATGCATGGCAAGGGATACCTGTTCTTGATGGTCACAGCATTTAGTGCCCGGTAATTAATGCACACTTGCACTGTTCCATCATTCTTTGGCACAAATAATATGGGTGCTCCCCAAGGTGAAACACTGGGCCGAATGAAACCCTTCTCCAGAAGATCATCCACCTGTTCTTTCAACTCTACTAACTCCTTGGGTGCTAGCCGATATACCGATGAAGTGATAGGCTCTGCTCCTGGAGTTAAGTCTATTGTGAATTCTATTTCCCGATCAGGTGGTAAACCTGGAAGATTATCGGAAAATACATCCACAAATTCTGAGATGACTCTTGGGTAACCTGTCTCCTCTTCTACAGATAATACCCTAAGAGTAGGCTGGACTCCTTGCTCTACTGCTACTCGAAGAAACTCGAATTCTGGATGTCCTGGCGGTCTAAATATAACCTTTCCAAGCCGACAATCAAGAGTCGCATGATACTGACTTAACCAGTCCATACCAAGTACGACATCATAGTCCGGCATAGAAAAGATCAAAAATTGAGCTCGTATTTCTCGGCCACAAACTACTACTGAACATGATCTACAGACATCACTAACCGGAATAATTCCACCTCCCGTAAGAATCCTCTTTATCTTCGGGAGGGGTGCAGTAGCTACTCTATGGGTGGCAACAAAGCTAGCTGCTATAAATGAATACGATGCTCCAGAATCAAATAATGCTACAGCTGGTAATGAAGCTACTAAAATAGTACCTGCGATGACCTCGCCTGCTGTAGCCTCCTGCTCAACAGCTAAGGTGAATGCCTGGCCTCGACCTTGAGCTGGTCCTCTCTGCTGCTGCTGTTGCTGAAATAGGGCTGCCTACGGTGCCAGTGGTGGTCTCTGCTGGTAGCCTCCTGTAGCTGGTGGTCTGACTCCTCCAGCTCCCGTCTGCTGTGCTCCTACTGCTCCTGTAGCTGGTCGTGGTACAGGTAAAGCTAGTCTTTGTGCTCCGTCTCTGCGTTCAGAACAGTCCCTAGAAAAGTGCTGGTTGGATCCGCAGCTCAGACATAGTCCTAACTTACGTCTGCATTCCTTCTCAATGTGTCCTACTTTGCCGCAGTGGTGACAAGTAGGAAGAGGTCTGTCCCTGTGTGCTGCTCTTTCCGGTATACTCCTCTGGAATCTTTTCGCAGAATCTCCTGGTGCTGTCTTGGATGGTGCGGATGGGTTTGGCCTCTTCAGATTCGATTCCCTTCTAGTAACGTGCTCCATGCGTCGTGCTGCTGCAAGGACCTCAGTATAAGATATAGGTGCGACGGAGCCAATTAATCTCTGAAGCTCGAACTTCAGTCCATCAAAGAACTTTTCAGCTTTTTCTTCCTCTGTTGAAATCAATGTCGGAGCGAAGCGACCTAGGCGTATAAACTCTGCATTGTATTCCTCCACTGTCATACTGCCTTGGATGAGGCCGTTGAACTTGTCTCTGAGCTCTGATCGTGCAACTGCCGGAATGTACATCTCTTGGAAGAGTCTAGAGAACTCTTCCCAAGTGACTCGGTCCTGTCCGAGCCTCCTTTCTTCCGCTAACCACCAGTGATGCGCATTATCAGTTAACTGCATTCTGACTGCAGTCATCCACTTCTCTCTTGGAAGTTCAGCGGCTTCCAACTGATGCTGTATGTTTGTGAGCCATTCATGAACTTCTGTCGGCCCTTCTTTGCTAGAAAATGTACGAGGCTTGAGATGACGAAAATCGGTGATAGATCCCATCGCTGTTCGCCTCGTTGGTGGATTTGCCTGCTCCAATGCGGATACCAGGCTGGTCCTTAGATATTCTGCCTCCTGGCGATGGGCCTCTTGCTGAATCTGCTGCTGGGCCTGCATCATGGTATACATCATCTGGAACATCTGTTGCCCGTCCATGGCTTGCCCGGGCGGGAAAACTGGCATCTGGGGAGTGAACTGTGGTGGAGGTGGGATGTCATCTCTCCGGAACCTTGGATTAGGTTGACCGGTCTGATCGCTCTGCGATGCTTGTCCTCCATTCCCTGGGGTCACTCCGTCTGTATATGTAACCACAGCGTCGTGTGGCGTATCCAATTGAATCTCGTCTCCGTTCCTAGGATCCATTACTCTGCAATCAAAAGATAAACAGTAAGAAGGCACAGAGGAATCAACACAGGATGCAGTTCAAGTAACAATTTTGAGTTTGATATAGAGTTCAATAATGGTTTAATTAATGGATGAGATCCTATAACTTATCCTATTCTTAGGGCAGGCTGGTTCGGTCCCTAAGTTGAAATCGAACAATTTAGTCGTAGACCTGCATGGGCCACCACAAAAACTATGTCACGCCCCAGTCCCAAAATACCGAGGGATCGGACGCACGACAATGGCCAGCAGTACGCACCGATGGACAAACCCAATTTAATGGATCCACCAGGGCATACTTAAGCTGTAAAATAAAAAGTCTACGACAATCATGGCACAACTAATCTCTTCCACACAAGATATAAGATATGATCCACAGAATAAATCAGGAGTGTAAATTATCAGCTAGTCTCACAAAATACTTCGGGGATTAACCCGTTAAACATCTGTTACAATGGTTCAACAGACTAGAAATAAATGACTGAAATAAATAGGTAAATACTGAGCCAGAAACATGGATGCTCAGGAGAAGTCCTCGGCTAACACCTCGTCCTCGGATGGCGGTACAGCTCCTGGATCAGCTCCTGCTCCGGTCCCGTATATCTCGGGATAGATCTCGTCCTCAAATCCTGGGGACATAATCCATATCCAGGTCCTCAGGGGACATAGCAAGGTACAGAAAATATACAAGCCAAAATATAAGCAGTGCAGCAAATAATAAGAATAATAGGGTAAGCTATATAACCATCTATGTAAAAATGCAAGTGAGAGCAGCACGAGTACTCAGGCTGGGCCACTTCAAGCTCTGTGTCGGGGAGCCGGTAGTGGTAATAACCGGTAGTGGGTCTAGCTCTGCTCCGAGAGTCTACGACCTCTCAATAATAGTGGATGTATATATATATGGAACAGCCTGTAGCCTGTGTGTCTCTTCCCACCCAATGTAACCACGTATATCATGACCACAACGTCTCATGTCCATGTCAAGCGGGATCATAGCTAATGCAACCAGTCATACTATATCTAAGCATCTAATGTCCATGTCCTGTATCCTATACAGAATTACCATGAATATCTCGGGAAAATCCTGTCTCATGAATAGTGTCAAGTGTCCTGGGTCATAGTGTACTTGGTAAGACAAGTACGAGAATATAAAGGGTCACGTAAGTCCATCTCTAGATGACAGTACCCAACACTGCGTACAGTGTTGGCACCCGACTGATAATCGGACGCTAAGTACTTCACACGGTCCTAGGTTAAGTTTGCATGGAAATATAATAGAGCAAGGAAAAAATATATATAAAGACTGCAAAGTTTGGCAAGGTACACTTGCCTGATGTCCGGATACCAACGACTGTCCCTGTATCAGTGGATCCGGTAGGTGCTACTCCAAAAGCTATAATAAACATCACCAACAGTCTCAAAAGGTATCAAACTGCTAGAAATGCCTGTTCTTACGTCCAATTTGGACACAGGGGCAAAAAGGTCATTTTCGGCCAAAGCGGGATCCACCTATGGGCCACTTTGCACCGAAAAGCGTGCCAAGGTCAAAGGTCTCCAAATTCCTCAAATTCAGTGTCTACAAGTTAGGAACGATGATACGAACTCAACGAAACTTCCAGAATTGGATTCCGATGAGCCGATCACAAAATCACCCGTCAGGTGGAGCCGGTGGGGCCCACGATACGCGATTTTGTCAACGTTCTCAGAATCGGACCAAACTTGGGTCACAGGACCAGCGTATTGCTACGAGTCCGATGGCATAAGTTTCGTCTCGATCTGACGTGTGTACACGAAGTTACAGCGTGTTCCAGAAAGGTCGGATACGGGGTGTCGACGGCGGATACGGGTTGATTCCGGGATGCACGCACCTCCGAATCTACTTCCGCAAAATTCCACACGACCGTATCAACGACGCGCACGTGTCTGTGAAGACTGCACGCGACCAAGTCGTCCCGTTTGGTGGGGCGCACTCAGTTCCGGGGTGAATTGGGGCATTGTTTTTTCTGTTTTTGGATCGCGGTGTACGATCACCACAGGATGCGATGCACCGAGCGAGTTGCACGGGCACCGAGAGGGTTATACAGTCTACGTGTAGCAACTGACAGAAATTAAAACGAAGCTACGGTTTGAGAGAAAACGATACCTGAACAGGGCCCGTGAATGCTGAGATTCACGTGTCCGAGAGTCCAATCTGTCCTGGTCGGGGATCTACCGTGTCCGCTAGGGCTGTGCCTGGAGACGGAGGGGTTGACTTCGGCGGCAGAGGGCGTCTCGGCCTAGGGCGGCTACGGGCTGTTGGTCGACGTCGGTGGAGTCGATGGGGAGTCGAAGGCTGGACGGCGCGGCGGAGGTAGGTTCGAGCAAAGGGGGGGTCGGGTCAGGCGCTGCTCGTGAGGGGTCGGCGGAGTTGATCGACGGTGAGGGGGTCGATGCGTATCGAGGCGGGGTTGAGGGGATCGAACACTGGGATGGGCGGGTCGACGAGAGGGGCGGCAACTGCTCTGGGTCGAGCGCGGCTGATCGACGCTGAACTCGGCGGATGGTCGATCACAGGAGGGTCGGGGTATCGAGTTTGGAGGCGACGGCGGCTAGGTTTCAGGAGCTGGGCACGGATGTCGAGGCAGCCCCTTATAGGCGGCTACAGGGTCCCTGCGGCTGCTACTAGGGTTTCCCATAGGGTTCGGGTGTCGGGTTCTCAGCGGGTCGGGTCTGACCCGCTGCGATGGGTTTGGTCTGGGGTCTGGTTTGTTTGGGTTCGGTTCACAATCCAATAGCTTTTCGACCTTAAATCGTTGCTCCGGAGTCCAATAAATTCACCGAAAAATGCCAGGCGTCCGGTTTTCCATTTTACACAATAATTTATTACTTCCAGAATATTTTAACCCCAATTAGCAACACTTAAAATTTCTTTAAATCACAATCACCATTGTTTTAAATTCCAGAAAATACCGAAAATTCGGAATATCTCATTTTAAAATTATTCTCAAAATCAGGGTGTTTATACTATGCCAAATGCACTATGCTAAAGTAGATGTATACATTATTGTGGTTTGAATATTTTATCTATTGACTTAGTATAATGCTTAATTCGGTCGGACAACTTGTGCACAAGGTTTAGTTCCTGCGAACGGCGCCTGGGGCACTGGGGCCATTTCGTTCCGGAAGGAAATCGGATAGCTGCGCTAGCAAGACTAGCACGGGTAAGGCGGAGGAGGCCTTGGAGCGGGGCTAGCTACCGGAGCTGCAAGGGTCACCGCTTACTGTAGCTATTGTCTACGGTGGCAATGATATGCCATGACCCAATGTACATATAATTCTGCATTGCTTGCTTAACTAATGGTGTCTCCGAGACAAGGCGATAGCTTCGCCGGCAGGTGTTTATGTTGTATTGTTTTTGAAGTTTTAGTAAAGGATGTGATGTATGGGAACGGCTATCTCATTTTGTATCCAAGTTGTAAGCCCCAGTGGCATCCTTCTCGTTTTGGGTCAAGAGTCTGTAAACAGATGTTCATTATCAATAAAAAGGAAACTTTTCTATGCCTCAATGTGTGTTATCTTATTTGCGTACTCTGTTGCATATGTTCTAAAGATTATTACTATGTCTAGGCCTTGTGCACGCGCGCCCTACGCGTGCACGGCATCACGCCCGGGGGACGATTATCGATTGGGCGAAATCGGGGCGTGACATAGTGGTATCAGAGCAAAGCTTCAGATCATTTGATCTCGAGTTGGAAAGTTTTCCTAGACGACCCTGTCCCGTCCGAGTTAACTCTCGAATCAATTAGTGCAAAATAAGATACGTTCCATATAGTGAGTCCGTAATACTCTATGAGACTGATATAAGTTACTTGTTTTAGCAGGAATGGCTCGAACCCAAGCAACAGGCCAAGTTGATGCAAGTACTTTAGGCACTTCGGCTAGTTCTGAGAGCCAGCGGCCTGCGCCCTCTGTCGATCCGGTTGAACGAATGATGCTGATGTTAGAAGCGCAACATAAGAGGGATGAGGCCCGACAGGACAAGTTCGAGAAAAATCTAGAAGCACGATTTGGGATCCAGCAGAAGCAGGTGGACGCTCTGCAGCAAATTGTTCAGACCTTGGCGTCTAACCAATCCGCAACAACAATAGCGGAACCGGTGGAGCCAGCAACAGACGAAGTCATCGTGCCCCATAATGCAAAGAAGAAGGATGTGACTGCCTTCGACTTTGCTGACTTCAAAAAGGTCTGCAATACGTCCTTCCGAGGGACGGAGGATCCGGTCGTGGCATTAGATTGGTTGGCCGAGTTAAAGATCACTTTAAGCTCCTAGAAGTACCTGATGACAAACGAGTCGCCTGCGCCCAACTCCAGCTTTGGATGAATGTGCATGATTGGTGGGATGTTCACCGCAGATCGCTCTCGGCGGGTGATGATGACGAGACGATCCCTTGGTCCACCTTCCGTGGCGCATTCGAAGAAGAGTTTATCCCCCCACCCATTCGTCGTCAAAAAGAGAACGATTTCGTGCGACTGCAACAAGGAACGATGACGGTGAAGCAGTATGCCGCAGAATTCAACCGGTTAACCAAGTCTGCACACTTTTTAGCCATTAAAAGTACTTGGGGCGCCGATCGCCTAGCCCAGACCTACCTTGAAGAGATAGTCCGGCTGTACGGAGTGCCAGTTTCTATAGTATCAGATCGGGACGAACGGTTCATCTCACGTTTCTGGACAAGCCTTCAGTCGTCGATGGGGACCAAGTTGAAATTCAGCTCAGCCTACCATCCTCAAACCGATGGCCAGACAGAACGGGTGAATCAGGTACTAGAAGACATGCTGCGCCTCTGCGTGATCGATTCAAAGTCAAGTTGGGAAGTCAACCTGCCGCTAGCCAAATTTGCTTACAACAACAATTATCAGTCTAGCATCCAGATGGCTCCGTATGAGGCGATGTATGGGCGGAAGTGTAGGTCACCGATCTGCTGGAATGAAGTTGGGGAGCGAAAAATCCTTGGGCCGAAACTGGTTGAACAAACAGTACAGCAGGTTCGGCTGATTCGAGAACGGTTAAAAGTAGCACAGAGTCGACAAAAGAGCTATGCCGACGTTCGTCGCCGCCCTCTTGAATTCCAAGAAGGGGACCATGTATTCTTAAAAGTTTCGCCCATGCGTGGTGTGACGAGATTCGGGATAAAAGGGAAGTTAAGTCCGCGATTTGTTGGCCCGTTTGAAATTCTCAGACGAGTCACTTCAGTTGCTTATCAAATTACTTTGTCGCCAGCCCTATCAGATGTGCACGATATTTTTCATGTGTCACAGCTAAGAAAATATGTGCACGATCCGAACCATGTGGTAGACTTGGGTCAGTTAGATCTGCAGGCAGACTTGTCGTATGCCGAAGAACCCGTGCAGATCCTGGAACGTAAGGAAAAATAGTTACGGAATCGGGCAGTATCGTTAGTGCGCGTTCTGTGGCGAAACCACGAGGTCGAAGAATCGACGTGAGAAATCAAATTTGAGATGAGGGAAAGGTTTCCCTCATTATTCCTTAGCGGTAGGTTCTATTCCTAAGTTTCGGGAAGAAACTTTCTTTTGGATGGTTATGATGTAATGCCCCGTTCCCCCTATTCGGGGAGCGCGACCAAGAAATAATTATGACCGTCCGAACGGGACAGATTGAATAAAGATCCTTTCCTCGTTATGGATTGGTTTCTTCAGAATCAGGTCCCATATTCAACGGATCGTGCCTCAAGGAAGGACTCGGCGGCAGAGTCGAGAGGGGCCTTTCCGTTGTGCTGGTTTCCTTGCCCATTTTTGTGCCGCTTGGTTGCTTTCTTGTTGGTTTTATGACTTGCGTTTTCTTGAAAGATTTCGATGGATTTCATTGTTTTCGTTCTTAGGATCTCGCAATTTCATATCGAACCTCGGGGACCGAAGCAGGAGATATTGATCATCTGTTGGCGCGTGCAGGTGATCGGGTAGACGACGCACAAGCGGAGTCTTAAAGTTCGTCCTTCCTCTCCTAGTTCTCCAACTTGTGAGTGTCTTATTTTCGATTAGCACCCTTCTACCAAGTCTTCACTCTAATAATAATTGACTCATGATGCATCCCGCTCCAACGATATCATAATAAGAATAAAACTGAGTCAAGAGAAAGATGAGTTAGACTTGAAAACACTTGAAATGCTTGTTACATAGAATGCTCAAACGATCTCATTGATGCGTGCTTGTCCGCTATGCATTTATATATTCATGCTTCAGTTGTAGCTAGAACTTATTCTATATAACTGTATGAATGTATTATGCAAACTATAATAAAATGCAATCACTGGACAGGAAGACTATGCCAAATGCACTATGCTAAAGTAGATGTATACATTCTTGTGGTTTGAATGTTTTATCTATTGACTTAGTATAATGCTTAATTCGGTCGGATAACTTGTGCACAAGGTTTAGTTCCTGCGAACGGCGCATGGGGCACTGGGGCCGTTTCGTTCCGGAAGGAACTCGGATAGCTGCGCTAGCAAGACTAGCACGGGTAAGGCGGGGGAGGCCTTGGAGCGGGGCTAGCTACCCGAGCTGCAAGGGTCACCGCTTACTGTAGCTATTGTCCACGGTGGCAATGATATGCCATGACCCAATGTACATATAATTTTGCATTGCTTGCTTAACTAATGGTGTCTCCGAGGCAAGGCGATAGCTTCGCCGGCAGGTGTTTATGTTGTATTGTTTTTGAAGTTTTAGTAAAGGATGTGATGTATGGGAACGACTATCTCATTTTGTATCCAAGTTGTAAGCCCCAGTGGCATCCTTCTCGTTTTGGGTCAAGAGTCTGTAAACAGATGTTCATTATCAATAAAAAAAAAACTTTTCTATGCCTCAATGTGTGTTATCTTATTTGCGTACTCTGTTGCATATGTTCTAAAGATTATTACTATGCCTAGGCCTTGTGCACGCGCGCCCTACGCGTGCACGGCATCACGCCTGGGGGACGATTATCGATTGGGCAAAATCGGGGCGTGACACTTATCCTGCTTGATCGGATTCCATTTACTAATTGAATAGCTGAAATGCTACTTCACTTAGTAGTAGAAACTCAGAGAGACAGACAGAGAGAGGACTCTCTCATACTTGCAAATTCTTAGGATAAGAAGCCTTGTTTTTGGCAGGCGCTGTTAAGTCCAGTTGAAAATTAGAATTCTATGTATGACCAAGCCCTATATGTTATTTCTTGTAAGACAAAACAAAGAAATATATAAGTGCTCCATCCGGTCGCCTGGGAAGGACTATTGACTAATTGAGACGCCCCTTGAAAAGGTATGCCCACAAACGCAGGATGAGTCAGGCGTATAATGACAAGACAGGAAAATAAGTGAGTGCACATTTTAAAAAAATACGCAAGCCAGAGATAATTGGCGTACAAAGAAAGTACAAGAACAGAAAGAAATAAGCTAAAAGATAAAACACGAAAACCAAGAATAGAACAACCGTCGAGAACACACAAACCGATAACACAAGAATTGAGAAGCCCAAAAGTCAAAGCTCGTTCACCAAGAAAAGTACGAGAATCAGAGATATAAGCCAACCGAAAGCCTAGACGCACAATCCTTGGTGAAGAAAAAACTCTGAAAAAGTACACCCCCAAGGTACGCCCAAGAGTTTTCTTAGTGAGCACAGGGAATACTCAGAGAGGCCCTAGCATATTTTTACAAGGAGAGAGGATGATGTACAAAAGTTCGCATGAGGGTTCTGCACAAAAGTGCGTCTAGATAAAGGATACACGTATTTTACGAGCGAAAAAGTTCTCATGCATACTTTTCGCAACATTGTTCTTCTTCTCGGGTCAGCACCCATGGTTGGCATACAAAATGTTCCAACTCATAAATCCATGTTAAAACTCCAAATAAAATGAAACCAACGCCAAAGTCAAAGTAAATCTAATCCTTTACAACATGAACCAAATTGTTTTAAAAAAATACTAAATTTTGGGAGATCATTCCCTAAGAAATATCAAATAAAACTCGTAGCTATAAAACTTAGATCCACTCATTCCTAGCCATCAAAACCGAAATTACCAAGTTATAAAGACGAAAAGGAACACAACGTGCACATAATAGACTAATAATATATAAGAAAGAACAAGAAAAAAATATGCATGATGTATGTTTCTTCATGAGAGCAGGATGTATGCCTATGAAGAAGAAAGAAAGAGTGCGAATAAATGAGGAAAGCGAAAGAAGAATATACTAGGGGTTCAATGCTAGCTATCTGATCAAGCCATGATCAATCCTAACCATACAATTAAACCCATGAACCCTACTCAACCAAAGAACATGGGTCGGGTCTGGATCACATGGCAGTCAAGCCAGCAAGCCAAATACGGAAAAAATGTACTCCAAAAATGGGGAGTGACATACTAGGATTTTATCGACCTTAGGACTGACGTCATAGCATGTTAGAGTCCTCCCACTTATCTTTTAGACAGTCATGACCGTATCTCGAGGTACCTTTGTACTCTGATATGCGTAGATGGCTTTGTTTCGTCCCCGCTCTCTAGAATGTTATTTTGGGACGTGACGAATTAACCAATAAAATACTCCTCCGACAAACACCCTCTTCGAAAAATCCTATACAATGAGTGGTATGATCAATGATGACAATTGTCGAGGACTTGACAGTCTGCCATGATCAGAAATATGAACGAAAATTCGTATGGATATCCAAGCGAAAATTCAATCTTGCAAGTCGGAAGGTTGACAGGTGGGCCACGGTTAGGTTTAAGGAGTTATGGTATGTTTTTGGACTAGTCGAACAATGTATGACAATAATATGCGTAGGTTGTTATTATAAATTATTAACAAGTATTAGACCTATTTAACTAAGTCTGTAGTCTTTTAATCAAACAAGTGTTGATCTTACTAACTCACACATGTAATACTGTAGTCCAAGTGTACCTAAATAAAGTAGTTTAGGGTATCATTATATCTCACATTGGTATATAATACTTGTATAAAAACGGATACCGAAAAGGTAGACTTACATTCCTGTTAGGTAAATTGAGTGTTTGGTGGTCCTAAACCAACCAAAGGTTAGTTTTTTCTTTTGGGTTTGAGCGTGTAATCCAAGTTCCTATATTCAGGGACGAACAATGTTGAGAGTCAGGCAATCCTGCAATGGCTGGGAGAAGTAGCTTACATGAATATTTTCCCTCTTTTAGTCCCAAATCGGAATATAACAGAATGGTAATAAATATGCGGATAGGTACGATTTTGTTTAACTTCCTCTATTCTCCATGATCTTAGTGCTCAGAAGTCAGGGATGTCCATAGGGCTGTTAAGTGATTCAAACAATTCGCATTCGCCTCGGCCCAACTCGATTTGAAGTTCGTTCGTGGACTTGTCGGTACCGAGCTCGATTGATTTTTTTTCGTTCGAAGGGATGTTCGAATCGAGCTCAATCATAGGTTGTTCGACTCGATCTTGTTTGCGAACGGACTCGAACTCGGGTCAATTTTTCGTATTATAGTTGTTCCTACTATATGTAATATATTTTTCTAGTATATGTTGGTCGTGCAAGCAAGTCATGCCTATTTGGACTTGATCACCGATTCAAAACTAGTTAGACACTTATGGGTCCCAACCATTAGTTTGGAGTCATATGAGTCTATGACTCCTAGTAGGTCAAACTCCTATGACTCAATATTTCATGGAGCTTGTTTGTACAAAGCAGATCTACTGTCCTGCAAAATTATGTTTTCTATTGCTGTTTCCACCATATTACATATGAGCTTCAATCGGTATTAAAAAAATAGAGAGGAACCACATGTAATAGAGAGGAAACAGAAATATATAATCATGCTTGTATTTAATGAGGTATTTCTCCCAATCCTATGGCTCCTAGCATTCCATGGACCGAATTGATTACTTTTCTTTGATTATTATTACACATTATTTTTTCTTACTTTGAACTAAACTTTTTGATTTTTAGAACTTTGATTTTCCCAATTATTTACATCCAGTCTAAAACCAATATTTGGCAGCAGTAACAATAGCTCCAGCGTTTTTATTTTCTTCCTGTCTTTGTCATAAACCTCAATCTTGGGTTTATCCTTGGTTGATCCAGTAGCATGACCCAATTCCTTGCCCTCAAGAACCCTAAGACAGGGTTTCAAGTTATGCAAGAATAGTTTAAAATCTCTACTCTCAATTTTTTTTCCAACTCCAAAACCAACCAATTAAATCACTCCTAGAATCTCTACCATCCATCAGTCGTATTATTCCTCTTTCATTCTTCTACGACCATTCTTGGCTTTGATGGTTTTTATAAATATCATATTGAAGGATGACCGAAAGTTGTTATTTTCTTAGACAGATCTTCAGATGGATTGAACAGATGCCAGAAAACAAAACCCTGTACGAGCTTGTTAGGATGGTACAAGATCTTTTTGAATGGAGATCTAAACTCAAGATGAATGCCAACTCCAGAAACCAACTGGCAGAAACAAGCGTTATTCTCCCTTGCAAATGCAGTTACAATTAAGATAGAACAAGAAAGAAGAAAGATGAGAAGAAGACAAAATAAAATTATTCTTGCTGGGACGGTGAAGACCATCGTTACTCAAAGCAAGATTCGTCCTCTATCGACTATATGCTCCCAGGAGCCAACAAGTTCACAGGACAACTTCTGAAACGCTCGTAGTCACCCCTTTGTGTGACTTGAATGGACTCCTCTTCCCAAACTTTGTGTGTGTCTCAAAAGGAGGCTAGAGGGCTCTTTATATAGGAAATGATGGAAGCTCATCCTCCTCTTCTTTTCAATGTGGGACTAAAAAGCCAATATGCAAAATTGTTATCTCACAATCAAAGCCCAATGCATAGCCTGCTTAGCGCCCGTTCAGCACCCGTTCATGCAACACGCGCATACAACACGCGCATCAAACCCGAGCATAAAACTCGCACATAAAACGAGCGCA
This sequence comes from Iris macrosiphon, assembly GCA_036927795.1. Classification (NCBI taxonomy): domain Eukaryota; kingdom Viridiplantae; phylum Streptophyta; class Magnoliopsida; order Asparagales; family Iridaceae; genus Iris; species Iris macrosiphon. The sequence goes on along the minus strand of JAYESA010000004.1, from coordinate 22,953,044 downwards.
TGAGCGCAACAAAAGCGCATAAGAGCCTTACGACGATGCTGACGTGCTAAGTGCGCCAACAAAGTGCCACTTTGCGTCCTTGTCCCGAGTCCGAGTCCGAGTCGCTAAGCCCCTTTGGGGCTTAGCTCCAATGGAATAATATCCAAGAGCATGACAAAAAGCTTAAAAGCTTTCATTGAGGAGTTAATCTTTTTTTCTCCTAATAAAATACCCCCACATGGCATCCATGTGCCCCACCACACCCATGTGCACACCTCAACACATACAAAGTATTATATTGAGATACCCACTTGGTGGTGTAGCCAATTTGGGACTACTTTACTAGTCCAAAGGCAAAAAAACTAACAATCCTCCACATATCTCAATATATGGGTTGAGCGTTCCCCACATTGACTGTCCATCATCCATTAGGATATATGTCGTTCGACTTGAATCTTTCTGCATGGGTCGAATAACAGTATAATACAAGAATTGACTAAGCCTTGAATTCTGTACTATAGCTACAATTCTTTTCACTCATACAATGACATCAGTTGTGCTTTCCGGTTGCACATTAAAGGCCCTGTGCATGCCTGTTTTTGGTGTATGTATCTTGGACGTCTACAAGTTTACCCTCAAGAGACGGCCTATATATCTTTTTATACACTTTAGGTGAGTTCTTTTAAAGGTCCTTGGTATGAAGCCTTGCGCTTCCTTGCGGTGCTATTCCGCTATGACATGGCCCAAAGCCGAGGTCCCACCTCATTGTGGTGTCATCCACTGTAGCATGAGGTTCCAGCCTCTTTGTAGTGCCAAACTACCCATCACGAAGTCTTGTACTTCCTTGCGGTGTTATATGCCACTATGACATGGCTTGCATAGCCGAAGCTTTACCTTCTCTAGGTACCTCTTGATGGTGTCACACTACTATAACATGAGGATATTGACCTCTTTGTAGTGCTGCCTACCACTCTTCATTTTACAGCATTAGGCCACCTTCCTATATGCGGTGCTACGCCGTTGTGACATGGCTCGCAAAGCCGAGGCATTACCCTATCGAGGAACCTCATGGTGGTGTTACCCACTTTAGCATGGAGTTCTCTACTCCTTTGTAATGCTGTGCTAGCATACTTCCTGTAAAGCATGTCAGATATTCTAAATATCCTAGAACTCATTAAGGCGTCTAAGCCATCATCTCACAGGATTTTGTTCTACTCAGAGAAAAGATAGTAGACAACAGTGGTTCTGGGTCCAAAATCCCTCAATGTATCAAAGGACTACCCATTGTTCCTGATATTCTTTTAGTCAATAATCCTTCTTTGAACCAAAGCTAGATGCCTAGTAGATTTTTCTTTGAACTAATAGCATAAAATTTTATGGTAGAATTACAAAGACAAAATATCATAATATCTTCAAGCCTATTTTAATTACTGCCCTCAACCAGCTGGGGCTTGAGACCTTTGGTGAACGGATCAGCCAGATTCTCCTGGCCCCGAACGTCAATCACATCAATGACTTCAGTCTTGATAAGATTATTCACTGTCCTGTGCCTCAGGCGCACAATCCTTTTCTTACCATTGAAGATGTCATTTGATGCCACTGCTGCAATCGCATGGTTGTTATAGAATATCAGTACCGCCAAAATTTGTGCACCAACCACTGAAAGATCATACATGAGCTCCTGAAGCCACTATTCTTCATCCGTTGCAGCTGCCAGTGCATAGAATTCAGATTCCATCGAGGAAAAAGAGAGCTTTGTCTGCTTCTTCGACTTCCACGATATAACAGCTCCATCCATGGAGAAGACGTATCCTCCTGTAGATATTTCGCTTTCTACTTATGAACACCAGCTTGCATCAATGAAGCCTTCCACTACTGTCGGATACCCGCTTTAGTACAATTCATAATTCTGAGTCCTTTTGAGATATCTCATTACGCTCTTCACAGCTTTCCAGTGCTCAACACCTGGATTGCTCGTGAATCGACTTAGCATCCCTATTTTGAAAGCCATGTCATGCCTTGTGGCAGTTGTTGCATACATCAAATTTCCAACGACGCTTGAATACTCCAGCTGCCTGACACTTTTCCTCGAATTTGGCTTCAGCTTTTTGCCACACCTGTACGGAGTATCGATCCCTGAAAGATCCTGATATCCATAGCGTGTGAGCATTTTCTCAATATAATGAGACTGTGACAATGCCATTCGAATGTACGTCCGGGTAATCTTTATCCCCATGATAATATCAACTTTTCCTAAGTCCTCCATACTGAGATTATATGAGAGGAACTTCTTTGTCTCAGTTACACGTTGTCACGCTCCAGTACCGGAATATGGAGACAGACATGGCCAGCTACCCCGTACAAGGTATTATACGTCGTACAGCGATCACGGTTGTATAAGACAAAGGGGTGCATGCTACAAATAAGTCTTCTATGGTCAAGAACTTCTGTCTCAATCATTCAAACTAGAAACAATAAGCATAGAGCATATATGATAAGCAATAAGGCATCCCAAACGCTTTCTCAAAATGTTCTAGAGACCAGTTATGCAAAATATTGAGCTGGAAGAGTAACAAAAGTACATGACAGTGATCATCTACAGTCTGATCTAATACAATCATGTAAGGACTAATGTACAGACAAGGCGGCTAACAGGTGACGGTGGCTAAATGCTCAAAAGAAGTAAATATTCATTAATGACCAGGGAAAAAGAAAACCCACTCGCTATCTCTTGCGATCATGTTCCTGGTACGCGCCATGAGTTGGGGGAAGGTACGATGGATCCTTGGGTGCTGGCTCAAAATCTGGCCATACAAAACTAGTGGGGTTAGACCCCAAATAGCAAGTACCACAAAGGAAGAACAAAATAGAGAAACAAAAATCCAAGAAAAATATATAATAATACATAGGTTCAGTGTCGTAACTTAGGTCCATGGCATATCCTAGTGCTAAGTCTCAACCCTACAACCAAACAAGGATAAGGTTGAACCATCACACTATGATAATCCATTTTCCTAGGCTACTAGCTGAATAAATACAATCACAACCAAGTCCATTTATTGTATCGGCCAATCATTTGTACGGCTTACTATTTTGTGGAGTTTGAGGTTATCTCAGAAAATAATATATAATAAGTATCCTCAGATCACGCCAATGTCGAACATGAGCTAACTGAACCAAATAAATAAAATAAGCACTTGCAGGATATACCAGTCCCCCGTAGGGAAACTGCGCTAAAAATATGGTATTAGCGGTTCTAGTGTTGTTATATTGAAACAGTAGCTCGGCATAATAATAAGTTAGATACTGCACTCCACCAAGGCAGATAATATACAGTATCCGTGGTGGCCAGCCCACAGCGCACTTAGAATGAATCTCTGTAGGAAGGTTCGTTGGCATAATCTCGGGATACCATTCCCTCCAATGTTACTACCACTTTTAGTTACCTAATTAGCCTTATATTGTGTTTAAAATCTTAAGACGTGGTTACATGAGAATTTTCTTAAGATGTCGTAAAAGGTATGAGTACACTAGATACAAATCCGTGAAAGTCAAATATGGATTCACCTGAGCGTATATGCTATATTCAGTCCATCAATATCCTAGCCACTCTTTGGTAGTTGACTCTCTTATTATGCCCGTGCTGGGGAAATAATGTATATTTATAATATCACGCATTCAGAAATTTAGAGGCATTCTCGTTGCACAACACAAATATAGTCACTTAACATGTGACACGATGTGTCGCACCTCAGCTCATATTAAATCATAAATAATTATCAGGCAATAGTGATATCAACACGGATACAGTATTCGAGTCCAATTATCAATTATACATTGGGTCACGAAAGAACAAAAAATATTCAATCAACAAGCAGGGCCGCATGGGTCTCTAGGACGCATGGGAAGTCAGGCCGCATGGAAAAGTCAAGCCACATGGGAAATCAGGCCGCATGAGGTCAGGCCGCATGAACCACTTGGCCGCATACTAAGGGTTAAGGTCTACCCCTTGGGACAAGTGATGAAGTAACGGGCAATAAATAAAGTGTCAGTAATGTGACAAGCCATAAAGTGTGTCAGAAAAAAAAGATAAAACCATAGAAATAAGTGCCAACGGTTCAGAGCCATGCGTCCAAGGAAAATAGTGGCCGCATGCTCTCCAGGTCGCATGGGTGTCGGTGCCGCATGGGTTTTAATGCCGCATGGAGTTCTCTAGGACTTAGTAAATTTCTCATTCGTTCAACGAGTGAAAGCACAAGGTATTCAAGGACACTTATGTAAATTATCAGTCATGCGTCCAACAAGATAGACGCATGATGTCAGTATGAGACAAGAGTTTAGGCCGCATAACCCTCTCATATTGCATGGCACTCTCAGCCGTATGAGAACTACTTCTTATTCAAACAGCAGGTTCAGCCATGGCGGAAAAGCTCCAAAAACTAAAATCTTATTTTGTTTATAAAATCCTCATTTTAAGTCCAAATCAGGTGAACCAAAAGCCAAAATGCTCTAAATTGAAATATCATCATGTAGTAAAAACTAGTTTTCAAAGACACACGTTTAATAGATCAAAACCCAAAAAATTCATGAAACCCCTGAAAAACCTAAGTTTAAAAATATAGATCTATACTAATCCATCCATCAAAACAGAAAACTCCAAAAGTGCTTAAAAATATATAATAAACAAAATAGAAAAATAATATGGAGGGTTTATCCATTTCTCATGCAAGGTGTACTTGCCTATGGAAATATGGAGAGAAAACTAAAGAAAGAGGAAGTAATGAAGAAGTGGAGAGAGAGAGAGAGAGAGAGAGAGAGAGAGAGAGAGAGAGAGAGAGAGAGAGAATATTGGCTTATATATGGTAGGGTTGAGGGTTGAACCAAGGGTTCTCATGAGTTGAACCAACCCACAAAATAAACTATGAGCAAGGTTAAACCAAAGAATGGGTCTAGTCTCCATGCACATGCAACCATGCTAAAATAAAATACGTTCCAAATATGTATATCGAAAACGGGGAGTGATATCTCTATCCACCTTAGAAAAATTTCGTCATCGGAATTCGAATCCAAGCAATAGCTAGAGAATTTAGGACAAGCACGATACAAATCTACTAGCAACTACACATTCAAGCAATATCATCATAATACATAAGTGATCACCTGATCACGAAATCTGAGATATGAAGGCGTCGAAAAGAATATACCTTCTGAATCAAATATGTGCGGGTACCGGGATCGAATATCGCCATCGCGCTCCCACGTTAATTTTCCTAGAGAGTGATGGCCCCAAGTAATTCAGACAAGAGAAATAATCTGATTCTTTAGTACCTTCTTTCTTCGGTCCAATATGGATACGGGTTGCTCCTCGTAAGATAAGTCGGTACCAAGGACTATTTCAGAGTGATCGAGGATATGACTCTGATCTGGAATATAACTACGCAACGGAGACACATAAAATACATCGTGTACCTCACGTAACGAAGGCGGAAGGGCAAGACGATAAGCAACATCGCCTACACGCTCGAGAATATTGAATGGACCTACGTATATGGGACTAAGCTTCCCGCGAACCCCGAATATATTGACTCCCCGGTAGGCAAAATCCACAAGAACACGTGGTCGCCTACACAAAACTCTAAAAGTCTATGATGCTGATTGGCCCAATGACGATGCCTATCTTATGCAACCCGAAGTTGCTCTCTACTCTGCTTGATAACCTCTATAGTCTGTATGATCATTTCAGGGCCTAACATCTTCCGCTGACCAATATCTTTCCAAGCCAATGGTGACCTATACTTCCTGCCGTACAGTGCTTCAAAAGGCGTCATATGGATACTTGCCTGATAACTATTGTTATACGAGAATTCCACCAAGTGAAGACGATTCTCCTAAGATCCATCGAGATATAAGGTACAGGCTCGTTGCATATCCTCCAAGGTCTTGATGGTTCTCTATGATTGTTCGTCTGTCTGGGGGTGATAAGCTGTGCTGAATCTTGACTTGGTGCCCAGACTCTGGTGCAAACTTTTCCAAAAATAAGAAATAAACCGTGTGTCTCAATGTGACACGATATTTACTGGGATACCGTGTTGTCTTACTATCTGTCGAATATAAATTTTAGCCAATTGTTCTGTAGACTGTCCTACTCGAAAAGTAAGAAAGTGAACTACTTTTGTGACACGATCTACTATCATCCAAACTGTATCTCGACCATTCGGTGATCTAGGTAAACCAGTCACAAAGTCCATCATGATGTGTTTCTACTTCCACTCTGGAATAGGAAGCGATTGCAATAATCCTTTCAATCTCTGTTCTTCTGCCTTCACTTGCTGACATATCAGACATCACGATACGAAATATGCTATTATCCTCTTCATTTTGTTCCACCAAAAGTGTTGCTTGATATCTTGTTACATCTTCGTTCCTCTCGGATGAATAAAATACTGGTAACTGTGTGCTTCAGTCATAACTTCTTGCTGAATATCCTCGCTTGGTATGCATAGACGATTGCCAAACCTTAGTGTTCCATCCGCATGTATTGTCAACTCCTTTCGAAGGACTGACTCACATTCTTCTCATAGTTTTTGAATCTTCGGATCCTCTGCCTGAGCTAACTTGATTCTATCTATCAAAGTTGACTGAATCTGTAGGCTAGCCTGAACTCCTGTACTCTATGGAAGTACTATCTTGATACCCATATTTTGTAAGTCTTCTAGAATGTGCTTCTGAGTAGTCAATATAAAATTTTTACCTCTTCTGCTAAGTGCATCAACTACTACATTAGCCTTGCCTGGATGGTACTGAAGTTCCATGTCATAATCTTTTAACAACTCTAGTCACCTTCTCTATCTCATGTTCAGGTCCTTCTGCGTGAACACATACTTTAAACTCTTATATTCAGGTGCAACAACGACAGTAGCAGCCTGGCAGCGGCGGCAACGGCGGTTTGGCGATAGGGGAAGATGGTCAGGGTCGTGGGGAAGGGGGTGCTGGTCGGACTGGCAGTGGTGGCTGATGGTGCTGGAGGCAGTGGGGGTTGGGAGCAGTCGGGCAGCTTGGGGAAATCGGCTAGGGGTCGGGTTGGATGGATGATGGGGATGGTTGATGGCGGTGGTGCAGGTGGCCTGAGGGGATGGTCCGGTGGCTATGGGGGTGGCGGCCTGAGGGGTGTGGTTTGGTGGCTATGGGGGGTGGCGGCCTGAGGTAGTGGTGGTGTTGGGGAACTTGAGTAGGGGTGTTTGGCTAGGGTTGAGGGGTGGTGGTGATGATTATGATTTTATGGTTTTAGTAGAGAAAAGATGTATATTTATATAGGAGGAGAATTATGTGCTAACCTCAGGATTTGGGCCGGCCATGGCTCTTTGGAATGGGGGCTTGCCTACATGAAAGGGTGTACATGGGCTTGGTTAGGTCTTGTTTTGGGTGAACTTGGCCTCGAATTAATTAAATTACAAACAAAAGCACCTGGCGTTCTTTTATCAATTTGAGAACACATGGAATTAAAATTTGGTGGAACACAAGAGTCATGGGCGTAGCAGGCTCAGAATAGGTTAATACCCTAATTTGGGTTATATGGAGTTGGGTTGTGGTTGTGCCTCAAATTCAAATGGGGATTGACAATTATGAGAAATTATGTTTATTAGAATTATTCAGGGACGTTTGTAACAAATATTGCGCAGCTAAAATGAAGCAAATATTGAGTATCTAAAAGTTACACAAGGGTCAGATGGGTTGTCACGCCCCAGTCCCAATAATACATAGGACTAGGACACGTAAGCATGCCAGCCGCATGGATATGGCAACTCCAATATATGGAAACCAAATCCATACGTACGCTGTAATATGAATATAAAATCCACAAGTGGTATAAAATGTAATACAAGTCACAGGTTATAATCTAAATCTCATCCACCAAAATCATATAGAAAGAAATAACCAGTATCTATGAAACTAGATCTCAATAAGAAGTATCTAAAGATGATAGTTGGATGGAAACAAATCCACTACCAACTCAAATAAAAAAGTAAATACAATATAGATACAACTCACTCAAACAATAAGTACCAGCTACCAATCACGGCTCGAAGAGAAGACATCCACGAAGCATCTATATCCTTCCAAATCTGTGCTCCTGCAAACACTCAAGAACAGGTACACCTGGCAGCGGACCAGGTCCTCAGAGGGACATAACAAGTATACTTAAACACATGCCAATAGAGTACTGAAATAAATATCCAATGGTCGCCTAACCGTCTAAGTGAATGCAGTTAAGAACAACTTTCCTCACAAGTGAGCTATCTGGCTGAAAACTGGGATTTGGCATGGTTCTCTTTTGAAGAGCCAGGGGCCCAAAGGCACGTCGTCTTTTGAACGGCGGAGGCCCGCCAATGTATATATAAGGGTCATCATCACCCGTTTCTCCAGCGGAGAATCCGGGCTTCACGGAAAAAGTGTAAAGAAGCTCAAATGCGGTACTTGTTGTTCTCCCCACCCCATGCTCTAAGCATGTCATGTCCATGACACGATAAACCTCTAATAACTGCCAAGTCTACTAGCATGCAAAGTTTCTAACAGCAGTTATTCCTAACGCACGGCCCACACGTACAGGAGGCCAGACCTGTCACGCAGTCCGTGATCTATATGAGACTCACACTCGTGTAACCACTGTGTCACGGCCAATGAACCTAATGGTGCTACATGATAATGGGGTAGTCTCATGAACAAGGTCAATGCAATACATAAATAAAAACATATCGCGACGTCACCGTCGCGCGCATTTTATATAACAATTAAAATATATGAACTAAAGACAGAAAATAAAGATGCATGCAACATATGGAATATAAATGACAGTACAATGGCAAGGTATACTTGCCTGGCCAGAGAGCTGCGATGTACCAATAATCTGCTCCAAAAGTCGCGCAGAATAAATCCAACATCCTATATACATATGAGTATAATACAATAAAATCATTAGTCATTACACTAGTACACACACAACAATATTTACACTGGACTCAGGGGGTACACTAGGGGCGGCACTAGTCATCTAACACGGTCAATTACGCGTTGAATTACGCGGGTGTCGCGTCTTCAAGTACTGTACGAAATCGGTCAATCAATGGACAGGTGTCTATGCCAGTACGTTTAATGTACGCAAGGCGGACAATTTCACAAGTTCTTAGGGTCAACATGGTCAAGGTAAGTATGGGATAGTCCACGGTGTCCTAGGGTCGTATAGTCCAATTATGTATAGTCAGCAGTATTTAATTATTTATAATTTATACATATCATATATTTCTATATTTCTATATAACACCCAATTATTCCTACCACTTGAATACAAGTACTAAGTATCTATATAAATATATATATCCATGAATAATATACACGTACACGTACATGTACGTACACGCATTTTGGGTTCACCGACTCCGGGCCTGATGTCAACTAACAGTCAATAAGCAATACTATTATCCTACTGGCACGCACACAAACACACATAAAAGAAGAAGACGAAACAGGTTCGTACCTCGGAGTACGTACACGGGATCGACTGGACGACGACGAAGAGAGGTTGACGACGATGAGATGACGACGCTGCGATGATGATGGTGGTGGTGACGACGAGGATGGTGACTGGAATGTTGGTGACGACGAGGATGATAATCATAAGCCTTTTCACTGCAACCAGATATCTCATCTCTGACTGTCTTTGCAAGAAGATCCATGAAATAGACATAAGTATCATGTGGAACTGTTTGTCTAGTGCTCAAGACACGGTTGTATGCACCTTCCTTAAAAGATTGATCCGACTCAACATCATACTATATAAAAGGGTTCTCCAATGCAGTGGCCGGAAGCAGCTCAAGTTTGGTATGGAATTCTGCTATTCTATTTTCAACCAGGAGCCTCAGAAGACTGAGACCCAAGAATGGGTACTCTTGCAGTGAAGGGGGAATTACACCACTCCCCCCAAAAGTAGTTGGTACTTTGGATGGCATGTGGTTTCCTTCCACCCATTATATTTATGATTAACTGGATTGCTGGCCTTCTGGAAGGTTTTGCGAAGGCTTCATTGTCCCTCCTGAGGACCATGCTACTATTATTTTGGCATCTATACCTAGTTTTGACTCCACGCCCTTTGTATGACAGGGTCAAATGATAAAAAGGCGACGAGAACGTTCTGGCCAAGTCTTGGTGAACATCCGGTTGCAAGTCCGTACAGTGCAGTTGATCGCACCGAGCGTGAATGGAAAAAAACACGATTGAGCACGCCGGCATGGGAATCAATCGTGGAAGAGCTCACCACTGGAGAAGGAAGCTGTGGATCAGGGCTCGCGCGACGGCGGTGACGACGGTGCCGGAAACTTCCCAACCGTCCCAAACTGCGATAAAATCTTGCCGACAAGATCAGCGGCTAGTCGAGCTATCCTCCTGAGCTCGACAGAAAACAACCGCTCGGAGATGCGCTAGAATAGAGAGGAGGCCAGCGGCATGCTTCGCCGGAGGGAGAGCGGGCACAACCGGAGGTCGTCGGGGCCAGGAAAGGATGAGAGGGAGCTCGCTCGGATCTCGATCAAGATCAGGAAAGTAGGAGAGAGCAACGGAAGATGGGAGAGAAAACTGAAAGGAAGGAGGGAGAGAGAGAGAGAGGGGTGACAATGGTGGTGTAGGGGTTGAGGGTGACTGGGCTCGACGGGGAGCTCCGGCGACGGGCTGGAGGAAGGAGGAAGAAGGTGAACAGGAAAAGAAGGGGTCGGCTAAGGAGTTGGTTTAGGTTTTGGAAAAAAAATAGAAAAAGGAAAAGTTAGGGAAAAGATATTATATACACATGTGAGAGAGGGTTGAATGTTTGACCTAAATTTGTTGGGCTTGGTCAACATCTTCTTGGGATGGCCTTGGGCTTGTTTGGGGATGTTTGGAGGGCTATAAATTATAGGGTTTAAAATACAAGGATGGGGTTTTAAAATAAATGGGGCGATGTGTGCGTTGCACATCCCGACAAATTACAGAAAAATCCACGAGAAGGGAAAAAATAGGTTTCCTCATGAATTGTCCATTGGTGGGGACACCCAGTGCATTTTTGCATAAAAGCCCCCCAACAATTAAAAAATTGCACAAAGACAGAAATTAGATTTAATTAATTAAATTGAACCGCGCACGATATTCTAGAATTAATTAGGAGTACATGGAATTAAATCAGGCGGTCATAATTGTCAGGGGCGTAGAGGGGACAGTGTAGAATATTAATAAAATTCGGTTTGCACAAAACGGTCCAGATTGTGTCCCCAATTTCAGTTGGGACGCACAAGGGTACAAAATTGGGAATTTATTTATAATTAATAAATAACGCCTGCGACGTTTGTTGTGCGGCTAAAATATAGCACAAGAAAGCAATATTATAAGTTGCTCAAGGGTCAGAGAGGTAAGCGGGCACGTCTAGGTCAATGTTGTGAAATTCGTAGATAGGCAACGGCTAGTGAGGTGCTCCAATTATCGAGCAACGGTAAGGTGCACTACGCGATATAAATTATTGCATAGTTAAATAAATATCGCGTTCTAATTCTATTTGGTTCAATTTAGCCCTAATCTCACTATCTAAACCAAGTAGCCCTAATTTTGGGTGAGGGGGTTTACATGGGTAGTCTGGTATGTCTAGAAAATGTGTATTTAATTAGTTTGAGGGTAACTACTAGTGTAGTGCTCTAAACATCAAAGCTACGGTACGGTGTATTAAGACATATAATTGTTGCACATTAATCCTAATTGTATCCAAATTAATCCTAGTCTCTCAATCTAAATTAAACTAATCCTAAATTGGTCGAGGGGGTTTATAATCTACCCTCCTTAGAGTATTTCGTCCTCGAAATGAAAACATACGTAAGGTAAGAACTACTGACTGAAATTAAAATGCTATTACGTACCTAGTCCTTCGAAGAGATGGAGATAGCGCTGTTGAATATCCTCCTCGCGTTCCCAGGTCGACTTGCCTGGTGCATGATGCCTCCATGCGACACGAACTAGAGGGATAGTCTGACCTCGCAATACCTTCTCGCTTCTGTCCAAAATCTCAACAGGCTCCTCTTGGTATGATAAGCTCGGGCCGACTGTGATTTCTGAATGGTCAAGCACATGACTCGGATCTAGCATGTACCTCCTTAGCTGAGATACATGGAAGACGTCATGGACTCCTTCCAAAGTCTGTGGTAAGGCTAACCTGTAAGCAACCTCTCCGATGCGTTCCAATACATCGAATGGTCCGATGTACCTCGGACTCAGCTTTTCTCTGCCTCCAAATCTGATAGTCCCTCGAGTAGGTGAGATTTTTAGGAATACATGATCTCCAACCTAAAACTCTAGGGGTCGTCGGTGTGCATTTTTCTAATGCTTCTGTTTGTCCTGTGCTTCTCGTAGGTGCCCTTGGATCTTTTCACCTTTTCTACTGTACGAACAACCAACACTGGCCCTAGAATCTGTCTTTTGCCTATATTGCTCCAACATACTGGGGAACGACACTTCCTTCCATACAATGCTTCATAGGGAGCCATCTGGATGCTCGCTTGATAGCTGTTGTTGTAGGAAAATTCAACCAAATACAAATGGTCCTCCCATGATCCTCCGAAATCAAGCATGCACGCTCTTAACACGTCCTCCAACGTCTGAATGGTGCACTCGGACTGGCCATCTGTCTGCGGGTGATACGATGTGCTAAACTTCAGGCGGGTACCGAGACTCTCTTGCATACTTCACCAAAAGTTAGATGTAAATCTCGTATCTCTATCAGATACTATGCTAACTGGCACTCCATGTAGTCGCACAATCTCCCTCATGTACATATCTGCTAAGACCTCTGTAGATTGCCCAACTCTGAAGGGTAAAAAGTGAGCGCACTTGGTGAGTCTATTCACGATTACCCAAACTGTATTGCGACCACTAGGACTCCTCGAAAAACCTGTAACAAAGTCCATAGTGATGTGCTCCCATTTCCACTCCGGTATCGGGAGCGGTTGAAGTAAACCTGCATACCTCTGATGCTCAGCCTTGACTTGCTGACACATCAGGCACTTCGCCACAAAGCGGGCTCTCTCTCTTCATTCTATGCCACCAGTAGTACTGCCTTAAGTCTTTGTACATCTTCTTGCCTCCTGGATGAATAGAGTAGGATGAACTGTGTGCCTCTGACATCAATGACGAAGTTCTCCATTTGGAACATAAAGACGATCTCCACATCTCAAAGTCCCGTCTTCATGTATACGCAATCCTGTCTGTATTTCGGCCTCTGTCCTCTGTCGAATCCTCTGGAATCTGGCATCTGGCGGCAAAGCAGCCTTGATCCTCTCCACTATTGTCGATTGTAACTAAAAACTCGATAACTGTCCGTCTACTCCGGGCATAACGACTTCTATACCCATCTGCTCTAGATCTCTCAACTGATGTTGCTGGGTAGTCAAGAAAAATGCCATGGGTCTTCTTCTCAACGTGTCAGCTACTACGTTGGCCTTTCCCGGATGGTACTGTAGCTCGATCTCAAAGTCGGTCATCACCTCGAGCCAACGTCTCTGTCTCTGGTTAAGGTCCTTCTGGGTGTAGACATACTTTAGGCTCTTGTAATCAGTGAATATCTCTACTCTTTCTCCATATAGGTAGTGTCTCCAAATCTTCAAACAAAGATCACTGCGGCAAGCTCCATGTCGTGAGTGGGATAGTTCTTCTCATGGGTCCTTAACTGCCTAGAGGCATAGGCCACAACCTTTTCATGATGCATCAAGACACATCCTAATCCTTTCCCGGATGCATTGCTATAGATCACGAATCCTCCGGGTCCAGACGGTATTGTTAAGATAGGTGCCATAGTCAAACGCTTCTTCAGCTCATCGAATGCTGTCTGACACTCCTCTGTCCAGGTGAACTCCTGCTCCTTACGGGTCAAGCAGGTCATCGGCTCTGCAATCTTCGCGAAGTTCTCTACGAACCTCCGATAATATCCGGCAAGTCCTAGGAAACTCCTCACTTCTGAGATATTGGTAGGGGTTGGCCATATCTCTACTGATGAAATCTTTGCTGAATCTACTGAAATACTATCTCCTGAGATAACGTGTCCAAGAAAAGCGACACGATCTAGGAGAAACTCGCACTTGCTCAACTTGGCATAAACCCTCTCTCTCCTCAGCGTCTCTAACAATAGTCTCAAGTGCTCCTCGTGGCTCTTCGAATACACCAAGATGTCATCGATAAAGACTATCACGAACCGGTCTAGGTATTGGTGGAAGACTCTGTTCATCAAGTTCATAAATACAGCAGGTGCATTCGTCAGTCCAAAAGGTATCACTAAGAACTCGTAGTGACCATAACGATTCCTGAATGCTGTCTTTTAAATGTTTTCTCTTCGCACCTTCACTTGATGATAACCCGATCTCAAGTCGATCTTTGTGAATACCACTGCTCCTGTCAACTGGTCGAATAAATTATCAATTCGCGACAGGGGGTACTTGTTCTTGATAGTCAAAGCATTAAGGGCTCTGTAATCAATGCACATACGTACTGTCCCATCTTTCTTAGGTACAAACAACACTGGTTGTCACCACCCCATTTCCAGAGCCGGGTATTTTTTTTAATTTTAATTTAGTTAATTGTGCATTATTTTTATTTAATTGTATTTATAATTAATTATTGATTGTATTATATTTTTATTGATTGTTTTAGGATTTTGGCTAGCCTGGACCCATGTCAGACCCTAATGGACCCATGTCCGACCCAGCCCACACCCTTGTGAGACCTATTTTTGGGTTTAGAATATTTATTATATTTTTAGTGGGTTAGTTGGAGAGATTTAGAGTTAGTTTGAGTGCTTTTGGAACCCCGAAACCCAAAACCCAAGTTAGGAGGGCATTTTGGGTATTTTGGAGACTTGTAAACCCTTTATTATGTGAGACCCGACCCTATTCCCCTCATTTCCAGCCGATCATAGCAGCTCTCCCTCCCCATTTCACTTCTTCTTCCTCTTCTTCTTCTCCACTACTTCTTCTTCTTCTTCTTCCTTTCTTCTTCCAATTTTCTACTTCAAGTAAGTTTTCTTCTTTTTCTTCTCTTCCTTCTTCCATTTCTTCTACTTATGTGAACCCTAACCCTACATTCTTCCCCAACCTAGGTGGGTAGAGCTTGGATTTGGTGTTGGAGCTAGATTTGGGAGCTTGGAAGCTTGGGTTGGTGGATTTGGAGCTTTTTGGAGACTTTGGCTTGGGATTCCAACTCCCAAGAGATAAACCCTAATTTCCCCCCTTGTAATTACTCTTTTATAGTGTAATAAATAGTTTAGAACCTTCCTAGACCTTAGGGCTACCCGTGGGAGAAAGTTGGAACTAGTTTGGCTGGGTTTAGAGACTTTAACACTAGGTTTTGTGTCAATTTCGGATGGAATCCGAATTTGGCCCAATTTTGGGTGATGCTCTAGGTTAGACAGACCTAGGTAGACATTGTCGGGTGTCTTGAGGGTGAGTGCGTGTCTCCTTTCGGATACGGGAGGCTGCGTCGCGGAGAAACGGGCATTTCGGGCAAATTTGGGGCTTTTCGTCGTCGCCGATTCTAAGTGCATGCGCGTTTCTGTCATGGACCTAGAATCGATGCGGGAGCACTTTTTCTAGGATTTAGGCATCGTTTAGAGCGCATGGGTAAATTTTGGGCCGATTCCGAGTTCGTTTGGTGTGCGTTTCAGGAGGTTTTCTGAACCGCGCACCGTGTGTTCGTCGAAATGACCGAACGGCCATTTCGACTTGGTTTCCTTATTTCGGGCTTGTGCGCGCGTTGGGTTAGTATCGGGGAGTGTGTGCTAGGGTTTTCAAGTTATATTTTATATATTTTAGGGTGTTGGTGAGTGTCGGGGTCGATGGGCGTGAGTGGGGCGTGTTGTTGTGTGTTGTGGTTGAGTGGTGTTGTGTCTCTCTCTATATATTTATAAGTGTCTATATATATATATATATATATATATATATATATATATATATATATATATATATATGTGTGTGTGTGTGTGTTTATGTATATATATTTATATATATATGTGTGTATTTATATCTATGTGCTTGTGTATGTATATGCCTATGTATATATATATATATATATATATATGTAGATGTGTAAGAGTGTGTTGATATGTATATATATATATATATATATATATATATATATATATATATATATATATATATATATATATATATATATATATATATATATATATATGATTATGAGTTTGTGTGTATATATGTATATATATTTATATATATATGTATGGGTGTTTATGTGTGTGGTTGTGTGTTTGTGAGAGTGTGTGCTAGTGTGTGTGAGAGTGTGTGTGTGAGTGTGTGTGAGTGAGGATATATAGATATATATTTGTGTTTGAGTGTGTGAGTGTGTATAGGTATAGATATATATAGATATATTAGTGTATATATATGTATATAGATATATGTGTGTTTATATATATATATCTAGATACGTGTCTATATATGTATTAGTGTATGTGTGCTTGTGTTTGTGTGTGTGTGTGTACTTATACATATGTGTGTGTTAGTAGATATATTAGTGTGTGTGTATATATATATATAGGAGCTTGTGTGTTTATATATATGTATGTATATATATATATATATATATATATATATATATATATATATATATATATATATATATGTATAGATATATATATATATATATATGTGTGTCTATAGGAGTGTGTGTGTGTGTGTTTGAGAGGGAGGAGGCCACAGCAAACTGGAACAGCAGCAGCAGCATGCTGCTGCACTGAGCAGTAGCTGCAGAAGCTGAAACAAGAGCAGGGCAGCAGCAATAGCAGCAGCCAGGCAGCAGCAATAACAACAACTAGGTAGCAGCAGCAGCAGCTCCAGCATGCAGCAGCAGCAGTAGGGTAAACAGCAAATGCGAGGGAGAGGGATATATATATATATATATATATATATATATATATATATATATATATATATATAGATATATATATATATATAGATATAGATAGATTGATACATAGTTAGATAGTAGAGGGATAGATTAGATAGATAGTAGATAGATAGATATATGGTTATATAGCTAGATAGATAGATAGGTGGTTAGATAGATATATAGATTGATAGATAGATAGACATATACATAGATAGCTAGATAAATAGATAGGTAGATATTAGATAGCTAAGTAGTTAGATAGATGCATAGATAGATAAATAGATATATGATAGATAGATGGATAATAGGTAGTTAGATAGATACGTATATAGATAGATAGATTAATAGGTAGATGGATAGATAGACGGATTGATAAATAGTTTGATAGATAAGATAGGTAAATGGATAGATAACTAGATCTATAGTTAGATATATATTAGAGATTATTGATAGATAGATATATAGATAGATAGGTAATAGAAAGATAGATAGATATATAGTTATATAGCTAGCTAGATAGATAGATATATATAGATAGGTAAATAGGTAGATTAATAGATAGATAATTTGATAGATAGTTAGATAGGTAAATACTAGATATAGATAACTAGTTAGATAGTTAGATAGATAACTAGATAGGTAGATGGATAGGTAGAGGGATATCTAGATATATAGATCTATATGCATAGATATATATACATAGCTAGATAGATAGTTAGATATCTAGATATAAATATATTTATATATTTGAAGGTAAGGTAAGGTATTGGATATATATATATATAGGTATATGTCTATATGTTTTAGATATATATATTTTAGCCTAGATTATAGCTAGATATATATGTTTATGCATAGTTAGTTAGCTAGAGGGTAGTAGGGTTAAGTTTAGAGCGGTATCTCAATACCTTGAGATACCAAGGTATCTCAATACCTTAAGATAACCAAGGTATCGAGTTTCGAGCGGGGTATTTGAGCAATAGCCTAGGAATAGTA
The DNA here is from genome assembly GCA_036927795.1 of Iris macrosiphon. Lineage (NCBI taxonomy): Eukaryota > Viridiplantae > Streptophyta > Magnoliopsida > Asparagales > Iridaceae > Iris > Iris macrosiphon. Next base: position 22,935,110 of record JAYESA010000004.1, on the reverse strand, counting down.
TTAGAGTAATTTTATATGCTTATGTGTATATATTTACGCGTGTTAGCATATATTTTAGCGGGTATAGGCGGGGTATATAGCCTAGGTTGAGGTATCGGATACCGAGGGTATCCCGGTATCTCAAGGAGGCGAGTTTGTGAGTTTTCTAGCTTAATGAGCTCGGTTTGACCTAGAATTTCAGGAGCACCCTAGTTTGACCTAGACTTGACCGTAGTTGACTCGGTTGACCGCCAAAGTCAACTTTTGACCTAGTTTTGACCCAGAGTTGACTTTTTGGACATAGAGTTGACTTTTTGACCAAGATTTCACCGGTTTGACCCGTTTGACCTAGAACGACCCTAGAAGCCTATTTTTAGTTATTTTATATCTGTTTAACTCATTAGAATCCTGTTTAACCTTGCTTTTCGCATTAGGTCCTTGCGACACCGGTTCGGATCGCCAGTTGCTCAGGACGTCAGGCAAGTACATTCTTTGATAGTTTTTATTATTTGATGATTATTATGATTCAGCTTCTAGTATAGTATCATCTGATTATTCTGGCACAATACGGGACACTGACTGGTATTTCTGGATTCATTTACTTGCGACACGTACATTTCATGTTTCTGGCCTCTATTCTGGAATCACTACTGGCATCACCTACAAGCATCACTACAGGCATCATTCATGTTCAGGCTGGACTCATCTTGATTTGCGTGTCGGGTCTTGGATCCACTTATATTAGTCGGGGCGGGGAAATACTCGAGTAGACATGTAAACATTCCCATCTGGAATCATTAGAAATCACTCCCTCTGGTCTAATCTGGAATGATAGCAGCCGCGCACCCAGTGCGTGGTGAGCCGTACTTACCCCTAGCCGTTTACATATCGAAACAAGTATTTCAAAGACACCGAGTTCATCCTTTATAGTCTGGACTCACTTGCATTCTTGTTGGTCTCACTTACATATTTCTGGACTTGACTCACTACATGTATTTTATGCTGGACTCACTACACGATCATGTGCACGGACTTGATCTTAGCTTAGATTTCTTGTATCTTGCAGTCATTACTATCTTGCTCTGATATCCATGCATCTTTACCTTTATGCACCAGTTATACATATTTTTTGTTTCATACTTGCTTCATTCTTCTTGCTACTTGCTATAACTGTTTTATAGTTTTTATCATTTAAATGGAACTGCTGTTAGAGATGTACTTGCTCCAGTCCTGACTGGACATATTTTCAGAGTATCCGGAGGATTGGTGTCCGATGTTTTATGGACCTGAGCCTGTCGATGGTGCAGACAGGGACCCTCTAGATTAGGAGTGATTTTCGAGTTGGTAGCCGGGATCACTAAGACCTTGTTGTTGTTTTTATTAGCTTTTAGCACCGGATTTGTCTCCGGTTTTGGATTGAGACCTTGTATTGTATATTATTTGGATGATGTATTATTATTATTGATGTTGTGGTTGTTGTAGTAGTTGTTGTTGGTTAGACTTTGGAGTTGTTAGTCTTCTTTGTTATCTTATCGTGCTTAGATTCGTGATTGAGTACTTGAGATTATCATTATGATATTGCTCCTCCGTTTGGAGTTGAGATCTTGACAGGTTTATATATTGATTGCGTGGTTGCCCTCCTTTTGGAGAGGTCATGGCAGATTTTTTTGTGAGCTATCTAGATAGTTGACCTAGACAGCGTTCTACCGCCGATGCTGCGGCGTAGGCTGGACGTACACACGACTCATGCCCGATTTTCCGGGTGCGGGTCGTGACACATTTTTGGTGGCGGCCCCATGCAGGTCTCTATTCGCAATTAGTGCGATGTCGTGGTGGTACAACAACTTAGTTGTACTGCTGCGAGCCTGCTATAGGATCTAGGATCTAGGATGAGAGTGTACTCAATCACGACTAGGAACAATTCCAATCTAATTATTCTAAATTTGCTTCTTTTGAAATATTACTGTCCTTCTTTGATGATATCGTATCTTGCGCCGTATTGACTTCTTTTGATCTGTGTTCAGGATGCCTCCGAAGACACGATTTCGTCATACCGTTCCAGCAGTTGTTACTGAGAGGTCTGCTACCTCTCGTCTAGCTCATATTCAGGCAGCTGCTACCGCTCCACTCACCACTCCTGCGGTTGAGGGAGCATCTGCTTCTCTCGGGGATCCTTCTTCACCTGTCGATCCGAGGACTACCCCAGTCGTTCCGGTGGTTCCTCCACCACTTCCTGCTTCAGTAGATGCTGCGCAGTTGTTTGCGTTCTTCAGGGAGATGATGGACGCGCAGCACCGTCAGGTGGATGTGATGAGGCTGGGCATTGAGAACGCCCACCAGGTGGCCATGACGGCAGTGGATAGGGTGGCACAGATTCAGCCACATGCAGATCAGATTCAGCATCCGAGGCCGGGCAGTATCATTGACTTTCAGAGGATGCGGCCCAAGGAGTTTCGTGGTACAGAAGGGATCTTGTACGTGGATGACTGGATAGAGCAGATCGAGGGAATCTTCAGGCTGGCACAGATTCCAGACAGCATGCAGATAGAGGCAGCGGGCAGTCAGATGTTCGACCTCGCTTTGACGTGGTATCGCACTGATACGAGGATTGAAGTGCCAGGGCTTACTTGGAAAGCTTTCAAGAGGCTTTTTAAAGAGAAATTTTTTCCAGATGTGGCGCTCAGTGCTTTGGAGAGCCAGTTTGAGGCACTCGTCCAAGGGAGCATGACGGTGGATGAGTACGCAGCGGAGTTCTGCCGTCTGGGCAGATTTGTAGAGGGCTTGAGTGAGGCAGCTAAGGCGAGGAAGTTTCGCAAGGGCTTGGTGTCACGCCCCAGTCCCAAAAATACATAGGACTAGGACACGTAAGCATGCCAGCTGCATGGATATGACAACTCCAATATATGGAAACCAAATCCACACGTACGCTGTAATATGAATATCAAATCCACAAGTGGTATAAAACACATGTCACAAGTCACAGGGTATAATCTAAATCTCATCCACCAAAATTATATAAAAATAAATAACCAGTATCTATGAAATTAGATCTCATTAAGAAGTATCTAAGGATGATAGTTGGATGGAAACAAATCCACTACCAACTCGAATGGAAAAGTAAATACAATATAAGTACAACACAATCAAACACAATATAAGTATACCAGCTAGTAATCACGGCTCGAAGAGAAGACATCCTCGAATCATAGGTAACAATCCAAATCTGCGCTCCTGCGAATACTCAAGAACAAATACACCTGGCAGGGGACCAGGTCCTCAGAGGGACGTAACAAGATACAGAAAATACGAGCCAATTTGAATACAGTAAACATGCATATGGTTTGAAAATAGATAAGTACGTTGTACAAGACAATCTATATGAATGCAAATGAGGATAACTTTTCGACGTATGGGCAAGGGTAGGCTACTCGATCTAAGCCTCACAACTCACACACCCGTCAATGGACATCAGAAATCGACATACCTCTGGGGTAGCGACCAGCGCGACTCTACAGAAATCGACATACCTCTGGGGTAGCGACCAGCGCGACACATGCCCGTAGTGCGAACTATATACTACGGTTTACCAGAGTGGTTAAAAGCCCATACGCCTAATGATTGTCATCTATGATACTAAGTGTCATGTGTGTGTCAACATATCTAATAGATAGTAATGACTGGAGAAAAACTACACATGCAAGAACTATACAGAAGTGAAATAAATAAAAAGAAATATAAATAGCATGCAAAGTACTGTAAATAATTTGGTAAGGTATCTTGCCTGGGGTCCTGCTGCTGGTATGAATCAGAGTCCAAGTCACAGTCCAAATAGCCTATGTATTACAAATTTATCACGTCAAAAGATAATTTATTTTAATTTATTTAATTCTGGAATAATTACTCTAAAATCCTATTTTAATCTTATTATTTTGATTTTTATGTTAATTTCTAAATTTTGTCCAAGGAAACTGAATTTTATCAACTCGAGACTCATGGCACGCAAATCGAGGCGATCTGTTGACCGAAAAGTCAACCGACACAAACTTAATTTTCATGAATGATTTCCTGTAGATTTCAGCGTCAAAAATATGCTGGAATTTACGGCTCATCCGAATTCAAATTCGTTTGGGAATTATGGCACATACAAATTTTGTATTGTGCACCGATGGTTAAATTCTAACCTAGAAGTTCTACAGAATTAACAGTATGTAAATACTTCGAATTAAATTCTGGGAAAAATATATGTCGATGATATCGACATTAGCTTTCCGAAACTTTAAACGGTTCATGATTCTAATTCCGGGTTCTCCCGAAATTGCGAAGACATCAAAATACGTCTATTTTTGGACATGCTGTGCTCTACGAATTTTCCAGAATTTAATACTAATAATTAAGAAAAACAATTTATATAATCATAAAGCTAACCTCATTATCGTTCTAACAAAAAACTAGGCCTCGTTTGGAGTCCGGAGCTATGCGCAATGGCTTCTGGAAGATGAAGGAACCCTAGATGACAATTCTCCAAAAATCGGCTGAAGAAAAACCCTAGAAATTAATATCTAAACTATTATATATATATATATATATATATATATATATATATATATATATATATATATATATATAGGAGAGAGAAAGTGCAGCCGCGGCTCAAAGCGCGCCACATGGCACCCATCCGTGCAGCCCCGCCCAGATCGAACGGTCGCAGTTCGATGCAGCTCGGCTCAGCTGAGTCCGAGTCGAACTCGGTCTCTGCTCGGCTCGAGGTCGGCTCGGCTCGCACCCACTCAGCGGTCACTGACAGGCGGGCCCGGCACTGTTCACTGCTGGAGGCTGACAGGTGGGCCCCCTGTTTGCTGACTGGGCAGAATTAATTACTTTTTGGGTTTTCTTTTCAGAAATTAGTTTTTAATTCAGTTTTTCATAATTAACTCAAAATAAATGCTAAAAATAATCAGAAAATTCGCAAAAAATTCTAGAAAATATATTTTATTATTTAGAACCTAAAATAAAAGTTTGGGATATTTTTAATTAAGTTTGAATATAAAATAAATTCTTCAAAGTCCTAGAAAATTAGTGTTACTAGTTTTTAATTAATCTAAAAATTATGGAAAAATCCCAATAATCTAAAATAGCCTAAAAATAATTTCTAAATAAATATTTATATAAGTAAATATACTAAAAAAATTATTTTCTAATTAACTAAGAGAATACTCAAAATAAATTCAACATCTATAATAAATATATAATAATATAAAATATACATAAAATACCTATTTTGGGTGAGGGAGTTTACAATCTACCCAACTTAAAATAATTTCGTCCTCAAAATTAAAATAAAGCATAATTTGTTAAATCCTTCACATTCGTACATAAGGTACGTCAATCGCAATCTCTTCCAAAAATTTAAATAACAAAATCTATTCAAATCTATCGCGATCACTTCAAAATTAAGATAACCACTGTTTAAATCAAAATTCAACCTGTCGTAATCTCTTCTCGATTTTTTTTAAATAATCAACATCCAAATCTAACTCAAGTCTATATGACATCCCACATCAAAATTTATATCACAATTTTCAACTATCATAATCTCCTCTAGACTTTGAACAATAAACAATTCTAATCAAATCTTATTCCTATTCTCAACTTAAGAATTTTGTACTCTTCAAATATTTAAACTCAATTTACATCCTCAATATTTCAAATAGGTGACCCAACAATCAAAATTGAACTTTTTTAATTCAAATCATCAAATTGTAAAATTTAAATCTAATTCACCAATTGTTCAAGTCTAAAATTCTATATTTATCCTCAAAATTTAAATCGATGATTCATCCTTCAATATTCAAAATTTAAATCATGTGCTCAAAGTATAAATATTTGGTCCACAATATCAAGATTTTAAAATTCGTTAAATCCTCATTATCTTAATCCTTTTTTTAAAATTTCTCAAATTAAAATGACTTGAATCTCCCAATCTAATCTTACTTGATCACAATCTAAAAGAAATTCCTCTCAAGTTGACAATGCACTGCTACCCAACTTAGAATTTATCCATCTATCACAGAAGGCTATATACTTTAAGAAAAATATTCCTTAATTTATTTACTCATGTCATTCAATCCTCAAAACTTCAACGCCGATTATATCATATATGATATGTCCTTAATTACAAAAGAATAATCCTCAAGTATGTGATCGGCCTACGGGGTATATCTATTACTCTCTGTGTATTAAACTTATACCAAGCACGAGGTTTCGTCTTTCCGAAATAAGGGAAGACGAAGATCAATAATAAAGAGTTCAAGGGCGAGGTAATAGAATAGAAGTATCGGGATCAAGGCGTTTAAAGAATTCAAATAGGAATTGTCAAAGCAGTTATGGATTGAAGTCCTATTTTGGTAATGCCTATCCACATGCTCGCATCGGTACAGTTATGTAACGGATACAATATGCTTAGACATATCTAGAGGGCAAGTACATGTGTCTACTAGTCAACTATATATCTCAATCCACGTAAAGTATTATTGCGAAGGGCGAATCAAGCGCACTATGGTTGATCAGACCATAATACACTGATTCTGAATTGTATTATTGTGGGCCTCCCCAATAATACATATGTCATGAACAAGCTCGATAAAGAATAAGCTTGCAAAAACTAGGCTATAATAGCAGCATAAGTCAAGGTAGTACAGCAAATATAAGTACGCTAGATGATGATGAAAGGAGGTACAATTTAATTCAAGTTCACAAAAACAAAAACAACTAAACAACAATAATAAAAGACTCTACAATCCCTACAGTTATCATACAACCTCCTTGTCTAAGTCGCTAGTCGACCAAATAGGGGCAAGGACCTCTAAATTCTATCGTCTGAATAAACATTGTCATCTTTTGTAGAATGCAATTAATGTTGTTCAATCACACTCCATTAATAGGTCAAAAGACTATGTGATACTAGGTGTCAAACATTATGGTAAAACTTCTAACTAACTCTAGTAGTGTCTATACTACTCTCAAGTCTTCTTAATACATCAAGGGGTAATGGTATACCAATCTAAAGATAAGGAATTCTAGGGTTCACTAGATATTCTAAACTTAGTGGTGTGTCTATATTCTTGTTGTATTCTTAATAGGTGTGCTACTCTAATTATCATCTAACAACAGGAACTTCTATATTATAGGAGAAGGCTATACTTAAAGAACTATTAGGGAAGTACATGAATCGAGCAGGATGCGGCTATTCAAATAGAACAGATTGGAAGAAAGGATGAGTCATAGTTAAATATGGATAAGATCCTATACTTTATTCCTAGGTGCAGGCTTGCTTGGTACAGTAACGTAACTGAGACAATATACTCTCGACCTGCATGGGCCACCACAAAAACATGTCATGCCCCAGTTCCAAAAATACGTAGGACTAGGACACGTAAGCATGCCAGCCGCATGGATATGGCAACTCCAATATATGGAAACCAAATCCACACGTACGCTGTAATATGAATATCAAATCCACAAGTGGTATAAAACACATGTCACAAGTCACAGGGTATAATCTAAATCTCATCCACCAAAATCATATAGAAATAAATAACCAGTATCTATGAAATTAGATCTCAATAAGAAGTATCTAAGGATGATAGTTGGATGGAAACAAATCCACTACCAACTCGAATGGAAAAGTAAATACAATATAAGTACAACACAATCAAACACAATATAAGTATACCAGCTAGTAATCACGGCTCGAAGAGAAGACATCCTCGAATCATAGGTAACCATCCAAATCTGCACTCCTGCGAATACTCAAGAACAAATACACCTGGCAGGGGACCAGGTCCTCAGAGGGACGTAACAAGATACAGAAAATACGAGCCAATTTGAATACAGTAAACATGCATATGGTTTGAAAATAGATAAGTACGCTGTACAAGACAATCTATATGAATGCAAATAAGGACAACTTTTTAATGTATGGGCAAGGGTAGGCTACTCGGTCTAAGCCTCACAACTCACACACCCGTCAATGGACATCAGAAATCGACATACCTCTGGGGTAGCGACCAGCGCGACTCTACAGAAATCGACATACCTCTGGTGTAGCGACCAGCGCGACACACGCCCGTAGTGTGAACTATATACTATGGTTTACCAGAGTGGTTAAAAGCCCATACGCCTAATGATTGTCATCTATGATACTAAGTGTCATGTGTGTGTCAATATATCTAATATATAGTAATGACTGGAGAAAAACTACACATGCAAGAACTATACAGAAGTGAAATAAATAAAAAGAAATATAAATAGTATGCAAAGTACTGTAAACAATTTGGTAAGGTATCTTGCCTGGGGTCCTGCTGCTGGTATGAATCAGAGTCCAAGTCACAGTCCAAATAGCCTATGTATTACAAATTTATCACGTCAAAAGATAATTTATTTTAATTTATTTAATTCTGGAATAATTACTCTAAAATCCTATTTTAATCTTATTATTCTGATTTTTATGTTAATTCTTAAATTTTGTCCAAAGAAACTGAATTTTATCAACTCGAGACTCATGGCACGCAAATCGAGACGATCTGTTGACCGAAAAGTCAACCGACACAAACTCAATTTTCATGCATGATTTCCTATAGATTTCAGCGTCAAAAATATGCTGGAATTTACGGCTCGTCCGAATTCAAATTCGTTTGGAAATTATGGCACATACAAATTTTGTATTGTGCACCGATGGTTAAATTCTAACCTAGAAGTTCTACAGAATTAACAGTATGTAAATACTTCGAATTAAATTCTGGGAAAAATATATGTCGATGATCTCGACATTAGATTTCCGAAACTTTAAACGGTTCATGATTCTGATTCCGGGTTCTCCCGAAATTATGAAGACATCAAAATACGTCTATTTTTGGACATGCTGTGCTCTACGAATTTTCCAGAATTTAATACTAATAATTAAGAAAATTTTTTTATATAATCATAAAGCTAACCTTATTATCGTTCTAACAAAAAAAACTAGGCCTCGTTTGGAGTCCGGAGCTATGCGCAATGGCTTCTGGAAGATGAAGGAACCCTAGATGACAATTCTCCAAAAATCGGCTGAAGAAAATCCCTAGAAATTAATATCTAAACTATTATATATATATATATAGGAGAGAGAAAGTGCAGCCGCGGCTTATAGCGCACCACGTGGCAGCCATCCGTGCAGCCCAGCCCAAATCGAACGGTCGCAGTTCGATGCGGCTCGGCTCAGTTGAGTCCGAGTCGAACTCGGTCTCGGCTCGGCTCGAGGTCGGCTCGGCTCGGCTCGCACCCACTCAGCGGTCACTGACAGGCGGGCCCGGCACTGTTCACTGCTGGAGGCTGACAGGTGGGCCCCCTGTTTGCTGACTGGGCAGAATTAATTACTTTTTGGGTTTTCTTTTTCAAAAATTAGTTTTTAATTCAGTTTTTCATAATTAACTCAAAATAAATGCTAAAAATAATCAAAAAATTCCTAAAAAATTCTAGAAAATATATTTTATTATTTAAAACCTAAAATAAAAGTTTGGAATATTTTTAATTAAGTTTGAACATAAAATAAAATTTTCAAAGTCCTAGAAAATTAGTGTTACTAGTTTTTAATTAATCTAAAAATTATGGAAAAATTCCAATAATCTAAAATAGCCTAAAAATAATTTCTAAATAAATATTTATATAAGTAAATATACTAAAAAAAATTATTTTCTAATTAACTAAGAGAATACTCTAAATAAATTCAACATCTATAATAAATATATAATAATATAAAATATACACAAAATACCTATTTTGGGTGAGAGAGTTTACACTTGGTCATGGCGGTCAAGTCTTTGACCAGGAGCGACCGCGAGGCAACTTTCAAGCAGATAGTAGGAGATGCTCAAAGAGCAGAGGATGACTTGGAGCTCAAGTCCAAGAGAGGCAGGGATGATTCAGGCAGTGCGAGTGGCAGTGCGGGACCAGCTAAGCGTCCCTATGTGCAGAAGGCAGCGCAGCAGGGTCAGGATCAGAGGGTGCCCACTTGTGCCTACTGTAGGAAGGCAGGACACACTTGGGATGTTTGTAGGAGGAGGTTGAAGGTGTGTTTGTTCTGTGGATCCGCTGCTCACCAGATACGAGGTTGCCCCACTACACCTCCATTGGGTGGAGCACAGGATCAGAGAGTTGGAGCTAGGCCACCTGTGGCACAGCATCATGCCCCGCACAAGCAGAGGGATACACCCCAGCAGGGCAGGGCTTATGCGTTGACGGTCGAGGAGGCCAATGCTACGGGTGTCGGGTTAGCAGGTCTGTCTCTTTGTTCTTCTTCCTGTCCTTTTCCATTTCTTATGGTGTGCTTCATTAGTACCTGTTAGACTTTTCTTTGTGTTATGGTAGATAATGTAGTGACCCTGATTGAGACTGTGATAACACGACCAGTAGGACCCTGATCTTGTATGTTGTTTAGGTAGAATTTTTGACTGTGATTGTTGGGGGTTTGACCTAGAAGGAGTGTGATTGACTTTAAATTTTGAGGACGAAATTTTCTAAGGAGGATAGGCTTGTCACCACCCCATTTCCAGAGCCGGGTATTTTTTTTAATTTTAATTTAGTTAATTGTGCATTATTTTTATTTAATTATATTTATAATTAATTATTGATTGTATTATATTTTTATTGATTGTTTTAGGATTTTGGCTAGCCTGGATCCATGTCAGACCCTAGTGGACCCATGTCCGACACAGCCCACACCCTTGTGAGACCTATTTTTGGGTTTAGAATATTTATTTTATTTTTAGTGGGTTAGTTGGAGAGATTTGGAGTTAGTTTGAGTGCTTTTGGAACCCGAAAACCCAAAACCCAAGTTATGAGGGCATTTTGGATATTTTGGAGACTTGTAAACCCTTTATTATGTGAGACC
>JAYESA010000004.1:22841707-22921707 GCA_036927795.1 Iris macrosiphon | reverse complement strand
GTATATAGATAGATAGATTAATAGGTAGATGGATAGATAGACGGATTGATAAATAGTTTGATAGATAAGATAGGTAAATAGATAGATAACTAGATCTATAGTTAGATAGATATTAGAGATTATTGATAGATAGATATATAGATAGATAGGTAATAGAAAGATAGATAGATATATAGTTATATAGCTAGCTAGCTAGATAGATATCTATAGATAGGTAAATAGGTAGATTAATAGATAGATAATTTGATAGATAGTTAGATAGGTAAATACTAGATATAAATAACTAGTTAGATAGTTAGATAGATAACTAGATAGGTAGATGGATAGGTAGAGGGATAGCTAGATATATAGATCTATATGCATAGATATATATACATAGCTAGATAGATAGTTAGATATCTAGATAAATATATATTTATATATTTGAGGGTAAGGTAAGGTATTGGATATATATATATATAGGTATATGCCTATATGTATTAGATATATATATTTTAGTCTAGATTATAGCTAGATATATATGTTTATGCATAGTTAGTTAGCTAGAGGGGTAGTCGTATTGAGTTTAGAGCGGTATCTCAATACCTTGAGATACCAAGGTATCTCAATACCTTAAGATAACCAAGGTATTGAGTTTCGAGCGGGGTATTTGAGCAATAGCCTAGGAATAGTATTAGAGTGATTTTATATGCTTATGTGTATATATTTACGCGTGTTAGCATATGTTTTAGCTGGTATAGGTGGGGTATATAGCCTAGGTTGAGGTATCGGATACCGAGGGTATCCCGGTATCTCAAGGAGGCGAGTTTGTGAGTTTTCTAGCTTAATGAGCTCGGTTTGACCTAGAATTTCAGGAGCACCCTAGTTTGACCTAGACTTGACCGTAGTTGACTCGGTTGACCGCCAAAGTCAACTTTTGACCTAGTTTTGACCCAGAGTTGACTTTTTGGACATAGAGTTGACTTTTTGACCGCCAAAGTCAACTTTTGACCTAGTTTTGACCCAGAGTTGACTTTTTGGACATAGAGTTGACTTTTTGACCAAGATTTCACCGGTTTGACCCGTTTGACCTAGAACGACCCTAGAAGCCTATTTTTAGTTATTTTATATCTGTTTAACTTATTAGAACCCTGTTTAACTTTGCTTTTCGCATTAGGTCCTTGCGACACCGGTTCGGATCGCCAGTTGCTCAGGACGTCAGGCGAGTACATTCTTTGATAGTTTTCATTATCTGATGATTATTATGATTCAGCTTCTAGTATAGTATCATCTGATTATTCTGGCACAATACGGGACACTGACTGGTATTTCTGGATTCATTTACTTGCGACACGTATATTTCATATTTTTGGCCTCTATTCTGGAATCACTACTGGCATCACCTACAGGCATCACTACAGGCATCATTCATGTTCAGACTGGACTCATCTTGATTTGCGTGTCGGGTCTTGGATCCACTTGTATTAGTCGGGGCGGGGAAATACTCGAGTAGACATGTAAATATTTTCATCTGGAATCATCAGGAATCACTCCCTCTGGTCTAATCTGGAATGATAGCAGCCGCGCACCCAGTGCGTGGTGAGCCGTACTTACCCCTAGCCGTTTACAAGTCGAAACAAGTATTTCAAAGACACTGAGTTCATTCTTTATAGTCTGGACTCACTTGCATTCTTGTTGGTCTCACTTACATGTTTCTGGACTTGACTTACTACATGTATTTCATGCTGGACTCACTACACGATCTTGTGCACGAACTTGATCTTAGCTTAGATTTCTTGTATCTTGCAGTCATTACTATCTTGCTCTGATATTCATGCATCTTTACCTTTATGCACCAGTTATACATATTTTTTATTTCATACTTGCTTCATTCTTCTTGCTACTTGCTATAACAGTTTTATAGTTTTTATCATTTAAATGGAACTGCTGTTAGAGATGTACTTGCTCCAGTCCTGACTGGACATATTTTTCAGAGTATCCGAAGGATTGGTGTCCGACGTTTTATGGACCTGAGCCTGTCGATGGTGCAGACAGGGACCCTCTAGATTAGGAGTGATTTCCTAGTTGGTAGCCGGGATCACTAAGACCTTGTTGTTGTTTTTATTAGCTTTTAGCACCGGATTTGTCTCCGGTTTTGGATTGAGACCTTGTATTGTATATTATTTGGATGATGTATTATTATTATTGATGTTGTGGTTGTTGTAGTAGTTGTTGTTGGTTAGACTTTGGAGTTGTTAGTCTTCTTTGTTATCTTATCGTGCTTAGATTCGTGATTGAGTACTTGAGATTATCATTATGATATTGCTCCTCCGTTTGGAGTTGAGATCTTGACAGGTTTATATATTGATTGCGTGGTTGCCCTCCTTTTGGAGAGGTTATGGCAAATTTTTTTGTGAGTTATCTAGATAGTTGACCTAGACAGCGTTCTACCGCCGATGCTGCGGCGTAGACTGGACGTACCCACGACTCATGTCTGATTTTCTGGGTGCGGGTCGTGACACTGGTGCTCCCCAGGGTGATACACTAGGACGGATAAATCCCTTGTTCTGCAACTCCTCTAATTGTAACTTCAGTTCATATAGTTCCTTCTTGCTAATCAGTATACATTAGAAGATACCGGTGCTGCTCCAAGTACTAGCTCAATAGTGAACTCTACGTCTCTATCTGGCGGTAAGCTTGGCAATTCTTCAGGAAAAACATCCTCGAATTCTGCAACTATTGGTGGGGGTACCATCTTCATAGCCATGTAAGCTCCAGCTATCTTTCCTACTCCTTGCTCGACGGTCCCTCGCATGTACTCGAACTCCGGTTGATCTGGCGGTCTAAAAGTGACGCTACCCTTCTGGCAGTCTAGTACGATATTATACTGGCTTAACCAGTCCATGCCTAGCACAACGTCAAAGTATGGCATGGGTAATTGTCACGTCCCAGTCCCAAAATATCGAGGGACTAGACACGTGGCAATGGCCAGCAGCACACACCAATGGGCAAACCCAATTTAATGGACCCATCAGGATGTACTTAAGCTGTAAAACAACAATAAGGGTCTAATATACTAATCTTATCCACAGAAATGAATACAATAATATCAGAGTATAAAGTAATATCAAATCTCAATAAAATATAACTCGGGGAACAACCCAATAATGAGTCTGATACAATAGTCAAGATACAAGAATAAAGATAACAATAGCAAATACTGAGTATGGATAAAGCATATACTCAGAAGAAACCCTCAGCAATCACCTCGTCTTCTGGTTCTGGTACTGCTCCAGTGCCTGCTCCTGTTCCATAAACCTCGGGGTAGATCTCTTCGGCTAAACCTGGGAACATAATCCGGATCCAGGTCCTCAGGGGACATAGCAAGGTACAAAATAACTCAAGCCAAAATAAAAGCAGTGCAGCAATAAATAAAATAATAGGGTAAACTATATAACCAGCTAAGTGATATGCAAGATGAGAGCATCACTAGAACTCAGGCTGAGACCACTACAAGCTCGGTGTCGGGTAGCCGATAGCAGTAATATCATGTAGTTGTCTAGCTCGGAGAGAGACTACGACCCCATCATAATATAATCAACCTATAGCCTGTGTATCTTTTCCCACCCAATGTAATCACACGTCTCATGTCCATGACACGCAAGATCATAACCTCTAACTGATGCAGTGAGTCATAATGAGATCTAAACATGTGTATAAAGAATATGTCATGAAACCTGTAACCTATACAGAATCACCATAAATATCTCAGGAAGATTCTGTCTCATGAATAGTGTCAGGTGTCCTGAGGTATGACGTACTTGATAAGGCAAGCACGAGAATGTATAGGATCTCGATATCCATGTCTAGGTGACGTTACACAATGCCGCATACGGCGTTGGCACCCGAATATTATTCGGACGCTAAGTATTGTCACACGGTCCTAGGTTAAGCATGTACATCATATAAATAAATCAAGATAACAATATGAAGCAGGTACTGCAAGTTTGGCAAGGTACACTTGCCTGGGGTTCTAGCTCCAACTGCTACTATGGTATCAGCGGAATCTGCAGGTACTCCTCCGGTTGCTGAAATATACGTTACCATCAGGTTCAGAAGATATCAAATAACTAGAATTGCCTGTCCTTGAGTCAAATTTGGACACAGGGGCAAAAGTGACAGTTTCTGGTCAAAGCGGGGTCCACATGTGGCCCGTTTTGTACCAAAAAATGTGCCAGAGATAATGTTCTCCAAATTCGTCAAACTTAGTGTCAACAAGTCCAGAATGACGATACAAATCCAACGGAATGTCCAAAACTGGATTTTGATGTGCCGATCACAAAATCACCCGTCAAGTGGAGCCGTGGGACCCACGATACGCGATTTTGTCAACGTACTCAGAATCGAACCAAACTTGGGTCACAAGACCAGCGTATTGCTACGAGTCCAATGGAGCAAGTTTTGTTTCAATACGACGTGCGTACACGAAGTTAAAACGAGTTCCAAAATAGGGCCGATACGGGGTGTTGTCGACGGATACACGTTGATTCCGGTGTGCACGCACATCCAAATTAAATTATGCGAAATCCCACACGTCCGCATTAATGGCGCACACCTTTCGGTAAAGTTCGCACACGACAAAGTCGTCCCGTTTAGCGGGGCGCACCCAATTCCGAAAAAAAATAGGATAATTATTTTCCTAATTTTGGGTCACAATTTGTGATCGCCACAGGACACGATACCCCGAACAAGTTGCACGGGTATCGAGATGGTCATGCAGTCTACGCGTCATAGCAGACGGAACGGAAAATGGGACAGTGAGGAGAGAGATACAGTCACCTGAACAGTGCTCCGAATACGCGTTTCTGCGAGGTGACGCGACGCTCGGTCGGCCGGAGGCTAGGGTTTCTGCTGCTGCGAGGAGGCATCGCCGGAGCTGGAGGCGGCCGGAGGAGCTCGTCTTAGCGGCACTGGTGGTCACGGCGGAGGTCATCGGTGTTGGCGGTAGCAGGGGAGCTCGTCGCCTGAGGGAAGCTCGTCGGAGTCGGGGTGCTCAGCGGCTGCTGGAGAGGCGGTGGCAGGATCGAGGGTGGCGGAGACAGGGGATTGTCGGGGTGGTTGGTGACGGTGGTGGTTGTAGAGGAGGAAGACGATGGGGCTCGGGGAGAGTAGTGGTGGTCAGTGGCTGTGGTGGATCGTTGATGGCGGTGGTAGGGATAACCGGAGAAGAGGGTTTATATAGGAGGAGGGGCAGGAGATCCGGCGGCCGTTTACTGGCGGAGAGGGGAGGCAAAGGGGAAGAGGCGTTGGGCGGTTATGGGGGAGGCTGGTGCGGCTGGGAGGCGGAGCGGCATAACCGCCGGCGGTCGGAGTCAGGGAAGGGAACGGTTAGGGATTCGAAACAGTAGAGGGTTAACGGGTCTTAGCGGGTTCGGGTTTAGGATCCGAATCTGACCCGATCCGATAGGGTATGGGTCGGGTTCGGGTTAACGGGTTCCAGGTTGGGTTCAGACCCGACCCGACCCGCTAGGGGTTTGGGCCCGGTTCAGAATTTTGGGCCGGTCTGGGTTGGTTCGGTTTGGTTCGTTAAACCGGGTTTATTTTGGGTTTAATAAATAACTTAGTTTTTTTGTCTTTAAAAATGATTCTGGGGTCCAATAAATTCCAAGAAAATTATCCTATGTCTAATATTTCATTTTACACCCAAAAATATTATTTTCATAATATTTTAATATTTAATAAAATATTTAAAAATTATTTAATACCAGAATACCTTGATTTTAATTAGTTAAAAATTACAAAAAATTCTAAAAATTTATTTTTAAAATCCTAAAAATTCTAGGGGTTTACAGTAATACCAAGAATCGCGCTCTCATATCTCTACCATATACGACTACCGAGCACGTTCTAATAGTGCTGGTGACCGACACGATACCTCCTCCAGTAAGAATCTTTCAAATCTTAGGTAAGGGAGAAGTAGCTACTCTATGCATTGCTACGAATCTACTAGATATGAACGATAGTGTAGCTCCAGAATCAAATAATGTAGTTGCAGGTAATGATGCAACTAAAATGGTACCTGTGATAACTTTCCCTTCTGTTTCCTCCTCAGTCGCTGCTAGTGCAAAGGCCTGTCCGTGTCGCTGTCCTCCGGTCTGCTGTCGGGCTCGGTCAAACTGCGCCTCCTGTGGGGCCCAGGGTGGTCCCTTCTGAAATCCTTCGGGTGCTGGTGAACGTTGACCTCCTGGCGGGGGTAGTATCCTCGGGGCTGGTACTGTTGGCCTCGGTCCTGTCTGTGGTGCTATGCCTCTGCGCTGTGGGCAGTCTCGGGCAAGGTGCTGACTCGCTCCACATATCATGCATAATCCAAGCTTCTTTCAACAATCTTTAATGACGTGGCCCTTCTTGCCATAATGGTGACAAGTCGAAAGCTCATGTTGTGGGTATGGTGCTGCCCTCTACGGTGTCTGTGCTACGGGACGACGGATCTGTCCTCCTGCTATGGGATGGGCTCTGGCTGGTGTGGTCGTGCTGGAACGTCTTGCTCCTCTGTCGATGGCCTCCTGGATCATCGTCTCTGAAAGAACCTCCTTATAAGAAATCCTCGCCTGTGTGGTGGTATACCTCTGCAGCTCGAAAGTAAGGCCTTGATGGAATCTTTGAGCCTTCTCTAGGTCATTGGGTATCAGGACGGCACCAAATATGCTAAGACGGATAAACTCCGCGTCATATGCGTCAACAATCATATTCCCTTGTTCTAGATGTAGGAACTGGGAGTACAGGATATTTCTGACTGTAGCCGGAAAATACTTCGTATTGAAGTATTCTAAGAACTGTTCCCAAGTCTGGTTCTTGCCTACACTGCGCTCAATAGAATCCCACCAGTGATGGGCATTGCCTTTCAGTTTGGCTCTCACAGCGGTCATCCAAAGGTCTGGATGCAGTTGTGAAGCCTCTAGTAGCATCTCCGTGTTGGTGACCCAATCAGAGATCTCCTCTACAGTATCGTTGCCTGAGAAAGTATCTGGTCCCATATGTCGGAACCATCTTATAGTGCCACCTGTCTGGGCTGGTGAATGTGCTGGTACTGGTGCTGTGACAGGTGTCCTCTCTAGTACTGCCATCAAACTCTGTCTCAACATCTCGGTCTGATTCCACTGTGCTTGCATCATAGTATGGAAGAACTAAAGTATCTGTGGCTGTCCATCTAATTGTGGTATCTGAGGTGGATAAGGTGGAGGTGGTGGTAATGGAACCTCTGGTTGTGCAGTAGGTGTCTCCTCAGATGTCGGCATCTCGGTTTGCGGCATCGGTGTAGCTCCCGAAGTCTGGCCCTTGAAATGCTGTCTGGGGATCGTCTGGGAAGTCTATCCCTCGTGCTGTTGGGTAGGATCGCCCTGAGAAGTCTCGTGCCAATGCATCAGCGGGGCCTGTAGTGGTGGTTGCTCTCCAGGTAGTCCCTGGGGTATCTCCTCTCTCTGGGTGGTGTCGGCTGGCACCACGGCACTGGGTGCTCCTCGTCCACTGCGCAAGTTCATCTTGCTGCAAGAGATAGGACTTCATTAAAAAGAGTACGGAATCAAGCAAACATGATGCAGATATTTAGAAGCAATATGAAGGAAGTTCTGAGACGCAATCAAAGTGGATGAGACCTAGTAATTTCTATCCTATTGCAGGCTCGCTGGGCATGTTACCATACCACAAGCGAATAACTCGACCTGCATGGGCCACCACTAAAACCATGTCACGTCCCAGTCCCAAAAATATACAGGACCAGGCCATGTGGCAATAGCTAGCTGTCACATCTCCGAGGATAACCCAATTTAATGGATCCTAGCGAAGAGTGCTACGCTGTCCTAAATACTAACAAGTCCAATATCAATCAACAACAGGTAATCTAATCTCATTCACAATATAAAAAGCAAGAAAGTACTAAAATAAATACTTGAACATAAACGCCAGTCTCAAAATATCATAGTACAACCAAGAATGTCTGGTGGGGACAAACCCACTACTAGGACAAAAATAAAGTACTGAATGACAGATAAAAACAGTAATGACTAGGGCATCGACTGACTAGATAATGATGCTCCCAATCCTAGGCAGAAGGCCTACCAACTGATCACGAAAACTCTGACGGTAGCGCCTCTAGCTCCTCCGCGGTAGCGTACCTCGTCTCCTTTCCCGGGCCGTACATTGTGGGGTAATATGCCTCGTCCAAATCTGGAAAGGTACCAGGTCCTCAGAGGGACGTAACAAGATACATAGAAGTATGACATATATAAATACTGAATAAAATAAATAAAGGGTGTGCTAACCATCTAAGTGAATGCAATGTGAGAACAACTTTGGTACGTATGGGTAGGCATAGGCATAACGTCCAACACTCCAAAGTGCGTAGTATCTGTAACGTCCATCATTCCGAAGAATGAGGTATCTGCAATATATATAAGTCTGTATCACTCCGAAGAGCGCAATATCTACAATAAAGAAAGTTATTGGATCCCTGGCTCCTCCGGATACTACGGATTCTAATGTGTGTATCCCATACGCCTACTAGTTGTCCTTCCTGCCCAATGTAGATATACAAGTCGAATACTCGACTTGCATACCACGTATCTACATGCCAAGTCTCTACTAATACAAAATCCTGAATTACGTACTAACTGTGATGCATGTCACACGCACCGATAGCTAGTCGAGTACGCGAACCCGTATCCCAATATGAATTTGTCACCGTAAAACGTGTAAGAGTATCGGTCTAGGAAGATATCAGAGTATCCTCCCAATGGGGTGAGTCTACTAATGACTAGGTCAAGTACACTACTCATCGACGCATCCGTCGACTGCACCCGAGTTAATCTTAGACGCGCACAGTCATATGAAATAAAGTAACAAGATATCATACAACATATGCATCATTTAATTTAAACAATAAATATGGCAAGGTATCTTGCCTGGCTCCTCAAGCTGTGAATGCCAATAGCCTGCTCCTGTAGTATCTCCTGGCTGGTCCAGTGACCCTAAACATACAATATAATATAGCAATCTAGCATCAGACACTAAAGCAATACATACACAAACTACGACGCTGCTCTTAGGTACTGACGCAAGGGTCACGGCTGGTCGACTATAGAGTCGCGTGTGCACGTAGCTAAGATGCACACGTACCCTGTCCTCAGTTACCGTGTACCTCGAGATAATAAATTACCAAGTTATGGGTTTTACGGAACTACTTATGTTTTGTATAATTTCATGTCCTTATTCCTCATGTTACTGTGTGCTTGATCATGTGTAGATTTTTGGTGAATTACAAGTTCTTATAACAAGTCATATTATTAGGGTCATTTACTAATTTATTAATTACTAACTTATTAATTATTATTCTAATCTAATTAACATACCTACATGCACATATATATTTCCCATGATTTACTTGTGTCCTTTAGGTGATACCATGACACGACGACCCGATGACACATGAAGTTATTAATAGCACAACAGGTATTACCTGGTTATGGTAGAGAGGGGGGGTTTGGCTCGTCAGCGACTATCCTCCGGCGTGGGCGGAGCTCCGGCGTCGAGCGGCAGTTAATGGCAGCGGCGTCAGTAACTGCAGCAGGTGCAGCAGCCTGGCAGCGGCGACATCGGCGGTTTGGTGGTGGGGGAAGGTGGTCAGGGTCGTGGGGAAGGGGGTGCTGGTCGGACTGGCGGTGGTGGCTGGCGGTGGTGGAGGCGGTGGGGGTTGGGAGCAGTCAGGCAGCTTGGGGAAATCAGCTAGGGGTCGGGTTGGATGGATGATGGGGATGGTTGATGGCGGTGGTGCAGGTGGCCTGAGGGGGTTGTCCGGTGGCTATGGGGGTGGCGGCCTGAGGGGGGTGGTTCAGTGGCTACGTGGGTGGCGGCCTGAGGTGGTGGTGGTGTTGGGGAAGTTGAGTAGGGGTGTTCGGCTAGGGTTGAGGGATGGTGGTGATGATTATGATTTTAGGGTTTTTAGTAGAGAAAAGATGTATATTTATATAGGAGGAGAATTATGGGCTAACCTCGGGATTTAGGCCGGCCAGGGCCCTTTGGAATGGGGGCTTGCCTACATGAAAGGGTGTACATGGGCTTGGTTATGTCTTGTTTTGGGTGAACTTGTCCTCCAATTAATTAAATTACAAATAAAAGCACCTGGTGTTCTTTTGTCAATTTGAGAACACATCGGATTAAAATTGGGTGGAACATAAGAGTCATGAACGTAGCAGGCTCAGAATAGGTTAATACCCTAATTTGGGTTATATGGAGTTGGGTAGTGGTTGTGCCTCAAATTCAAATGGGGATGGGCAATTATGAGAAATTGGGTTTATTAGAATTATTCAGGGACGTTTGTAACAAATATTGCGCAGCTAAAATAAAGCACAATATTGAGTATCTAAAAGTTACACAAGGGTCAGATGGGTAGTCTGGCATGTCTAGGAAATGTGTATTTAATTAGTTTGAGGGTAACTACTAGTGTAGTGCTCCAAACATCAAAGCTACGGTACGGTGTATTAAGACATATAATTGTTGCACATTAATCCTAATTGTATCCAAATTAATCCTAGTCTCTCAATCTAAATTAAAATAATCCTAAATTGGTCGAGGGAGTTTACATAATCCATACACAACCGCGCCAATCCATCCTTCTTCTTTACTAATACCGCTGGTGCTCTCCACTGTGATGCATTGGTCCAAATAAACTTCTTCGCCTCCAGTTTTACCACGTGTCGATATAACTGATCAAGTTCTGATGGTGACATAAGGTACACTTTCTGAGATACTGGTTCTGCTCCTGGCATCAACTCTATATAGAATCTACTGCTCTAACTGGGGGTAATTCGAAAAGATCGTTGGGAAAGACATTTATGAACTCTTCAACTTGGACAGCGGGTTTGCTTTCTTTGTTACTGTTACGACTCCTCCCTTGTGTTGGTCCCTTGCTATTTTGCTAAGGACAAACTCTTCTAGACCGAGAATTCTAAACAATACTCTACCCTCAGGCAGTCTCTCGTTGCATGACTTTCTCTCAACTAGTCCATGCCTAAGATATCGTCAAAGTATCCATAGGGAACTCGATCAATTTTACAGGTAATAAATGCTCACATACTACGACTGGATATGCTAGGCACACCCTACTAACTTCTACGATCCCATTACCAGTGAGTATATTCAGCCTCGCTGGCAATTTCTCAAACTTTAATCCAATTTGTGTCACATATTATGCATATATAAATGAGTGCGAAGCTCCAGAATCAATTAAAGCTATGGAAGGAAAGGTTGTAATAAAAATGCTACCTGCCACTACGTCGCCCGACGCCATAACTTTCTCCAAAGACAAGGTACCTTCCCTTAGCCTTGTTAAGCTCCTTGTTGATGTCTTCCTTGATACCGTGGTTGCAGCACCTACTGATTCTCCTGTTGCTTCTTATAAAGCTGGGCTTGCGTTGGCAACGAACACTAAGCCAAAGGCCACACTGCTATTGCTGGTCTTTTTTGCTGCACTGCCCTTGGGGCTGGCAATGCAGAAAACTGCTGTACTGGCTCGCCTGGTCTCTACATCAATGGGCACGTA
This sequence comes from Iris macrosiphon, assembly GCA_036927795.1. Classification (NCBI taxonomy): domain Eukaryota; kingdom Viridiplantae; phylum Streptophyta; class Magnoliopsida; order Asparagales; family Iridaceae; genus Iris; species Iris macrosiphon. The sequence continues at coordinate 22,910,135 of JAYESA010000004.1, read as the reverse complement.
GCAACCTTGTGATCAGGGCTCCCATATCTCATACATATTCTCTTAGCTGCCCGACAAACATCCCGGGTATGACCTCCCTTGCCATAGTAGGTACAACTTGTCGGCGCTCCCTGTTGTTGTTGCTGCTACTGTTGTTGTTGCTGCCTCGGCTACTGTTGCCGAGTTGGTACTGTCACTGTTGATACTGTCATCCTCTGCGGTGTTGAATCATGTATACGAATGCCAGTGATGGTGCTGACGTTCGGGGAACTGATCCTCCCTCATTTGTCTGTCCATGAGGCCTCTTTTGATCTACTATTCTGGATGCAATCCTTTGGGAAGTAAGCTCAACCCTCTTGGCTGCTATAAATATCGCCTCGAAGGTCTCGTAGTCGTGCACCTCTACCATATACAAGATCTCTATGTGCAAGATCTCAAAGTAATGTCCTGTTGGAGCAAATCTGCTAAGTCGACAAAATTCTGCCGCATAGTTGTCTACTGTCCTCCCATCTTGCTTGAGGTTAAAAGAAACTTTTCTGCAACTCACACTGAGCCATAATTCCAAAGTACTTCGTCCTGAACCGGGTCCTAAAATCCTTTCATGAAATAGGATGCCTCAATCCTACCTCCATCGTAGCCCACCAATCTTTTTCCAGATCTTAGAGTTGTAGGCGAACCAGGTCAACTTGTTCCTCGGTCAAAACTTTAGTCGCTGTCAGAATGGTCTCAATATCCTGGAGCCAATCGTCTGTCGTAATTGCATCCTTCGTGCCATCGAAAAACTTGGGGTTCTGTCTGCAAAATCTAACAGATGCCCATGAATCTGTTTTCCTGCCTCGTTTCAGGGTTGTCTGCAATCCTTGGTTCAACAGGACATTATATTCCTGCTGTTGGACCTGTTGTTGCTGATGTTGTTGTTGTTGTTGCACCACCATCTGGTGTTGTTGGACAGCCAATAATCCACGGATAATCTTTAGTAAGGCAGGGATATCCAGTACTGCTGGCACAGCGGGAGGTACGGGAACACCTGGAGCCTGCTGCTTTGTACTATTCATCGTAGGCTCAACTCGGATCCTTGGCTAGGGTTCTACAGGATTTTGTTCTACCGACAACTCTGTCTCTCTTGTTTCTAAAAAACATGGGAAGGAGAAGCCCTAAAGAAGAGCACAAGAAACATCAAGCATATGACGAGAAGGAACAAGTAATAAAACTGGAAGAATTCAAGCTGAGTATCGAAGAGGACGAATTCAGAGTTTCAAGAAGGATCATGTTTGATTAAGACTCCTATGACCATGACACCCTACAAGTCTGAAGAACATACATGCATGGGCCACTACTAAAACTTTGTCACACTCCAGTATCAAAATACGGAGATGGACATGGCCAGCTACCTGTATAAGGTGCTATACGTCGTACGACGATCATGATTGTATAAGAAAAGGGGGTGCATGCTACAAACAAGTTTCCTATGGTCAAGAACTTCTATGTCTTAATCATTCAAACAAGAAACATTTAGCATAGAGCATATATGATAAGCAATAAGGCACCCCAAACGCTTTCTCAAAATATTCTGGAGGCCAGCTATACAAAATAAGGAGCTGGAAGAGTAACAAAAGTACACGACAGTGATCAACTATAGTCTAATTTAATATAATCATGTAAGGTAACAAATGTCTAGACAAGTCGGCTAACATGTGTCGGTGGCTAAATGCCCAAAAGAAGTAAATGTTCATTGATGAGCAGGGAAGAAGAAAATCCACTCGCTATCCACTGCGACCATGTTCCTGGTACATGCCATGAGTTGGGGGAAGTTACGCTGGATCCTCGGATGTTGGCTCAAAACCTGGCCATGCAAAACCAGTGGGGTTAGACCCCAAATAGCAAGTACCACAATGGAAGCACGAAATAGAGAAACAAAAACCTAAGGAAAACATATAATAATACATAGGTTCAGCATCGTAACTTAGGTCCATGGCATATCCTAGCGCTAAGGCTCAATCCTACAACCAAACAAGGACAAGGGTTGAACCGTCACACTATGATAGTCCATTTTCCTAAGCTAAAAATTGAATAAATACAATCACAACCAAGTCCATTTCTCGTATTGGCTAATCATTTGTACGATTTGCTATTTTGTGGAGTCTGAGGTTATCTCAGAAAATAATGCATAATAAGTATCCTCAGATAATGCCAGTGCCGAACATGAGCTAACCGAACCAAATAAATAAAATAAGCACTTGCAGGATGCACCAGTCCTCCGTAGGGCCACTGCACTAAAAATACGGTATTAGCGGTTCCAGTATTCCTATATTGAAATAGTGGTTCGGCATAATAATAAGTAAGATACTGCACTCTACTAAGGCATATGATATACAGTATCTATGGTTGCCATCCCACAGCGTACTTAGAATAAATCTCTGCGGAAAGGTTCGTTGGCATGATCTCGGGATACCATTTCCTCGAATGTTACTACCACTTTTAGTTACCTAATTAGCCCTATGTTGTGTTTAAAATCTCAAGGCGTGGTCACATACTAATTTCCCTTAAGATATCGTACAAGGTACGGGCACGCTAGATACGAATCCATGAAAGTCAAATCTGGATTCACTCGAGCGTGTATGCAACATTCAGTCCATCAATATCCTAGCCACAGTTTGGTAGTTGACTCGCTTATTATGCCCGTGTTGGGGAAATAATATATATTTATAATATCACGCATTCAGGAATTTGGAGGCATTCTTGATGCACAACCCAAATATAATCACTTAACACGTGACATGATGTGTCACACCTCGGCGTTCATTAAATCATTAATAATTATCAGGCAATAGTGGAACAGTACAAATATCGTATTCGAGTCCAATTACCAATTACACATTGGGTCACGAAAGAACAAGAAATATTCAATCAACAAGCAGGGTCGCATGGGTCTCTAAGCCGCATGGAAAGTCAGGCAAAATGACAACCCTGGCCGCATATGAAGTCATACCGCATATGAAGTCAGGCCGCATGGGAAAGTCAGGCAGCATGGGAAATTAGGTCGCAAGAGGTCAGGCCACATGAACCACTTGGCCGCATACTCAGGATTAAGGTATACTCCTTGGGACAAGTGATGAAGTGATGGGAAATAAATAAAGTGTTAGTGATGTGACAAGCCATAAAGTGTGTCAGAAAGAAAAGATAAAATCATAAAAATAAGTGCCAATGGTTCAGAGCCATGCGTCCAAAGAAAATAGTGGTCGCATGCTCTCCAGGCCGCATGGGTGTCGGTGCCGCATGGGGTTCAATGCCGCATGGAGTTCTCTAGGACTTAGTGAATTTCTCATTCGTTCAGCGAGTGAAAGCACAAGGTGTTCAAGGACACTTGTGTAAATCATCAGTCATGCGTCCAACAAGATGGACGCATGCTGTCAGTATACGACAAGAGTTTAGGCCGCATAACCCTCTCAGGCCGTATGGCACTCTCAGCTGCATATACTCAATGAACGCATGAGAACTTCTTCTTCTCCAAACAGCAGGTTCAGCCAAGACGAAAAAGCTCAAAAAACTAAAATCTTATTTTATTCATAAAATTCTTAATTTAAGTCCAAATCAGGTGAACCAAATGCCAAAATGCTCTAAATTGAAAGATCTATCATGTAGCAAAAACTGGTTTTCAAAGACACAAGTTTAATAGATCAAAACCCAGAAAAACTTATAAAAACCATGAAAACCTAAGTTTAGAAATATAGATCTACACTAATACATCTATCAAAATAGAAAACTCCAAGAACTAAAAGTGCTTAGAAATACATAATAAATAAAATAGAATAATAATATAGAGGATTTCTCTATTTCTCATGCAAGATGTACTTGCCTATGGAAATGGGGAGAGAAAACTAAAGAATAGGAAGTAATAAAGAAGTAAAAAAAAAGATAGAAAATGTTGGGTTATATATGATAGGGTTGAGGGTTGAACCAAGGGTTCTCATGAGTTGAACCAACCCACAAAATAAACCATGAGCATGGTTAAACCAAATAATGGGTATAGTCTCCATGCACATGCAACCATGTTAAAATAAAATACGTTTCAAATTCGTATATCAGAAACGGGGAGTAACACACGTGCTAGATCCGTACCTAGAATCAACATGCCATCCACGTAACGACAAACGATGACTCCTCTTCCGTCAGCGAACTTTGTGTAAACACACTTTTCTGTCTCACTGACCCTATAGCCGTTTGATCTTATAACTTTCTCAAACTTCTCATGCCACATATTGGGAGCTTGCTTCAGATAGTATAATGATTTTACCAACTTGCAGACTTTGTCTTCAAGGCCTTTGATGATTAATCATTCTGGTTGTTACATGTAAATCTCTTCGGTTAACTCACCATTCAGGAATTTTGTTTTCACATCCATTTGATATATAACTAGCTTATGAATTATACTTATAGCAATGAATATCCTGATGGTCTTTATCCGCAGTACTGGAGCATTTGTGTTGAAGTAGTCGATCCCCTGCTTCTGAGAAAATCTCTTGGCTACCAGCCTTGTCTTGAACTTGTCAACAGTTCCATTGGTCTTCATCTTCTTCTTTAATATCCATTTGTGTCTGATTAGTTTGGCTCATTCAGGAAGATCGACCAACACTCAAGTGTTATTGGAGGTTATTGAGTCATACTCATCATTTAAAGCCTTCCTCCAGAAGACAACGTCTCTGGTCTTTATCGCCTCATCATAGGTAAGCGGAATTGCTTCCACATGATAGGTGACAAAATTATCTCCAAAGTTCTTCTGTCTTCTCACCCACTTAGTTCTTGGTTTTGCGAGTTCTAGTTCGAACGTTGTCTCTGGCAAGACCTCTGGGACTACATCTTCATTGGAAATGTTACAGTCTGGTGCACTCACATCATTCTCTAGAATATCTATAATAACAATGCTCTTGTGCCTTGCAAACTTATCTTCAAAGAATTATGTGCCGTGAGATTCAATGATATAGTTAGACTTGATATCAAGGAACCTCTGAGCATCACTCTTTTCAGCATATCCCAAAAATATTATTTTGTAGTCCTCGTCCCCAGCTTATGAATCTTCAAGTCTTGGAGCTTCACATACACCAAAAATTTCCGCACTCGAATGACATTCAAGTTGGGTCTAACCTTGAACCAGAGTTCATGTGGAGTAATATAGAAAGTTGTGTACGAAACTCTGTTCAGAATGAACATAGACGTTAGCGCAACTACTCCCTAAAAATAGTTTGGAAGACCCATAGTTAACAACATAGAGTTTATTATCTCTGTCAACGTCCTATTCTTTCTTTCTGTTACTAAATTTGATTGAGGAGAATATAAAGTAGTTATTTCATTGACAATTCTATATTTTTTGTAGAACGATGCGAATTCAATAGACCTATACTCTCTGCCTCGATCACTTCTGAGTCTCTTGAGTTATTGTCTAGATTGATGTTCAACTTCAGCCCTGAACTCCTTGAACTTCTCGAATGCTTTATCTTTTGACTTGAACAGGTAGACAAATGCATACTTTGAGTAGTCGTCGATAAAAGTAATAAAATACTTCATCCTGACCTTTGTGGAGAACTATTTGCAGTCACAGATATCTGAATACACCAACTCCATAAGATCTGTACTTCGGTTTACTCATTTGAAAAGTTTTCTTGTGATCTTTGTCTACGCACAGATCTCACACTTCTCCACCTCCTTACCCTCATATTTGGAGATAAGTCCTAGATTAGATATCTTGTTTATTCTTTTACAATGAACATGTCCTAGTCTTTTATGCCGTAACTCAAGAGAATAACCAGAAGAAAAAATTGCATTTATAGTAATGACATGAGTTACAAGTTAAAGTTTAAACATCCCTTCGGTGCATAAAGTCTTTATGAAGTATGTTCCTTTATAGGATATCACCATCTGCCCTGCATTGATGTCCATCCTCAAGCCTGTGTTACAGAGCAGACTTTCTGATAACAGGTTCTTGGCTATCACCGGTACGTGCTTCACATCCTAAAGAGTTAATGACTTCTCCAAATTCATATTCAGTACCATGGTCCCGATCCCATGTACTTCAGCTTGTGACATATCCGCCATGATAACCTTCTCAAATATAGGTTCATAGGTGGTAAATAACTCCTTTGAAAAAATATGGCAGGATGCGCCAGTGTCCATCCACCAGTCAGTGTCGACGCCAGCCGTAGCAACTGCACAATCATAGCAAAATTGTTAGTCTTACCTTGCTCTTTCTGTTTGGACTTGTATCTGCAGTCTCTGCTAAAATGGTATTATTGTCGCAGTTGAAACAAGCCTCAACATTCTTGGGCTTTGGTTTGAACTATGCCGACTTCACCTTCAGATGGTTAAAGTTATTTTTCTTATTGTGAGAAGCCTTCTGCCTTCCCTTGGAGTCACCAGCATGCACCAAATTGGCCTTTGCTAACTGTTTGGACAGTGTGTCCACTTTTTTTTGAGCCCTTATCTCATCTTCCACATGGATATTGTTCAGTAGTTGATCAAGACTCACCTCCATCTTCTTTTGGTGCACGCCTGAGATAAACGTGCTCCAACCAGGTGAAAGCTTGGCAATAATCCCTCCTATGACGAAAGAATCGACCAATGACCTACCATAATCCTCAATTTTTTGATGTAACTTAAAAAATTCCTTGACTTGAGGTCAACATCGTCTTATCGTCCTTAAATTGCAGCTTACAGACTGTTTTCGTCACATGGATCTTGTTACGACCCGCACCCGGAATAAGGGCACACGTAATGATCAACGTCCAGCCTACGCCGCAGCATCGGCGGTAGAGTGCTATCTGGGCCAACCATACTATCTAAACATCTTTTATAATATATATATATGGTACATGTCAATATTATCTCAACTCCCAACGGAGGAACAATATGGTATATGATAATGGTAACAATACTCAATCACAAAAATAAAACTAAAGGAGGATGAAAGCACGATATGAAATAAAAAAGAGAAAATAAGAGTCACAATACATCCACAAGTCCAAATCCATACTAATATTAATATTTATTACCAAAATTAGATACTCATGACAAATTACCAAACTACCCCTAGTTGGAAAAGTGAGAATCAATAATTTGCAGAGGTTGTTGTCTCTCCTCTAATTGTTCTGCTTAGATCTTGCAGTTGCAATCACCTGAACAATAACATCTTCACCCTCCAGAATAACAAGCTCACGATCTGTCAACACGTAGTTCACATCTACGAGTTATAGATTAAGACTGACCTTTCTCTTCCAGATGTTGTAATGCTCCCCGTTAAACTTGTCAAGTTTATTAAAACTTGTGTCAAGAAGACTTGCACGATTGTTCTCCATCTTACTCGGATCTTGCTTTGAGATTGTTATTCCCTTAGATAGATCTTCAGAAGGATTGAACAGATGCCAGAAAATAAAAGTCGAAACGAGCTTGTTATGAAGGTAGCAACAAAACTCTGAACGAGCTTGTTAGGATGATAAAAGATCTTCCTGAACGGAGATCGAAACTCAAGATGAGTGCCAACTCCAGAAACCAACTGACAGAAACAATTATTTTTCTTCCTTACAAACACAGTTGCAATTGAGATAGAACAAGAAAGAAGAAAGAAGAGAAGAAGACAAAATAAAATTATTCTTGCCGGGACAGTGAAGACCACCGTTGCTCAAGGCAAGATTCGTCCTCTATCCACGATCAGTTCCCCGGAGCCAGCAAGTTCACAAGAGAACTTCAGGAACGATCGTAGTAACCTCTTTGTGTGACTCGAATTGACTCCTATGGAATCCTCTTTCCAAAAAAATTGTGTCTCAAAAGGAGGCTAGAGGAATCTTTATATAGGGAATGATAAAAATCCATCCTTCCCTTCTTTCCGATGTGGGACTAAAAATCCAATATACAAAATTATTATCCCACAATCGCAGCCCAATGCATAGCCCGCTCAACGTCCGTTCAACACTCGCTTAGAACCCATTCAGTGTCCGTTTATGCAATACGCGCATGCAACCCGAGCAACAATGCGCATAAGCGCCTTGTGATGATGCAGACATGCTAAGTGTAAAGTGCGCCAACAAAGCACCACTTTGCGTCCGAGCCCGAGTTCGAGTCCGAGTCCAAGTCCGAGTCTCCACTGAGGAAGGCCTTAAGGAGATGGTGAAACGAGTCGCTAAGCCCCTTTGAGACTTAGCTCATATAGAATAATATCCAATAGCATAAAAAAAGTTTAAAAGCTTTCATTGAGGAGTTAATCCTTTTTTTTCCTAATAAAATACTCCCATATGGCACCCATGTGTCCCACCATACCCCATGTGCAATCCTCAATGCATACAAAGTATTATATTGAGATACACACTTGGTGGTGTAGCCAATGTGGAACTATCTTTACTAGTCCAAGGCAAAAATACCAACAAAAGTGACAGAAGCTTTGAAGACTAGAAGCGATGGACGCTTTTAAGACTGGCTCTGTCTTAGCTCAAACTCAATTCGTGTTCGTCTGAGCTCGCGAGCTTAATCGAGTCTAGATCGATCCTTTCGAGCCTCTAATCGAACCGAGTTCAAATATTATTATTAGTCTCGACATTAATGTCGGTTCGATTAAAATTTGTTTGATAGTTTGATCGAACCGAGTTTGAACACTCTTTGTTCGAGCTCATCCGTTCAATTTTCAGTCATAGTTTTGAACTAATGCATGCTTCAAAATATCTGGCAGCATCGTGCTCTTCTTTTAAACTCTTACTTTGAAGGACGCTATTGGAGGAGAAGTTGAGCAATAAACTTGGAAGAAAGACGGACGACGGACGAAGGAGAACAAAAAAAAATACTTATATTGCCATTAATGAAAATTTACCCACTTTTTTTTCTCTTAAAATTCTGCCATAATTAAATGTTCGTTTATTTATATTAGGATAATGATTGTTTACATTAACTTTTTTTGTTTATGAAAAGGATATCATTAATTAAATCAAATATTTATTCTATTATTTTTCTATTATCTCGTTAATTAAATCAAATTCTATCATTTTTTATTAATTTTATTAATTTACTTATATATATATAATTTTATATTTAAATTTATTAACCAATGATTTATATATACAAATCTTAACAAAAATTTACTAACAAATTACTTATATATACAAATCTGAAATTTTTTATTTTTTATTTAAATTTATTAACTTATATATACAAATCTTAAGAATTTTATTTTTAAATATATGGCGGGTTGGCCCGGACCCAACCCGAGTTCGGTCCGGTCCGACCTCGACTGGGTGATGGGTCCGGGCTTCTGTAAATTGCTTCTGGGTCGGACCTGCCCGACCCGCTTCCCCTCTTAGGTTAAGTCCGACCAGGCCCGAACCTGGTCAAAATCGGCCCGTCCCAATACACACCAAAGACAAACATTCAAATGATAAGAGGATCAAATGACATACCTAACATGACTTTATGTAAGTCTACCTTTTCAATACACATTTTTATACTATATTATATACCGATGTGATATAATAATACCCTAGACTATTTAACATAGGTACACTTGGTATGATTGAGACTTAGTTGCCTATACTATTGAATGTGTGAGTAAGATCAACATAAGAGACCTAATTATTTTATTAAAAGACTACAAACAAAGTTAAATAGGTCTAATACTAGTTAATAATTTGTAATGACAACCCACACACATTGTTCACACATTGTCCAACCAGCCCAGAAAAATACCAGAACTCCTTAAACCTGGCGATGGCTTACATGTCAACCTCCTGATCGACTACTAGGATCAAATTTTCTCCTGGATATCCACATAGATTTTCGTTCATATTTCTCATCATGGAAGATTGTCAAGTCCTCGACCTTTGTCATCATTGATCGTGCCACTCATTGACTGGGATTTTTTGAAGAGGGTATTTGTGGGAGGAGTATTTTATTGACTTGTTACGTAGGAGGACACGACATCAATCGAGAGATTTGTGAGAACTTCACTGACGTTTTGATTCTTGAGTTTGACTAAAAAACTCAAATAAAAACTCAAAATAAAAATAATATAGTTGGGACACGTGGATTTTTAAACATTGAAAGTGTATTTATTTTTCACTTTATTATCTTGAAAAAAATTCAAGGAATAACATGCATGCAACTCTTCATAGCCTAGGTTTTTAAAATAGTAACTCATGAGTTCCTCTAGAGTTTTTGTTGATTCTTTTCATCTTCTAGCTTTTTATTTCCACTTTCACATCACTTACTATAGGAAGGACCAGAAGAATATGGGTTGCAGGAGTTGTGAGACAAAGACTATATTTGTATATTTACACCCTCAATGACAAGGAGTATATTACAAAAAAAAATCCTATATATCTAGAAATTTTTTACAATAAGATATTATTTTTAACATAATATTTAATTTCAAATTAATTTTGTTGTTGGTAAGAAAAGCTTCGAACGTCATAGAGTGCGACGAACGTTATCTGTATATGTCAAAAGTTCAAAAAGTCGAAGATGACGAAGAGAACTCGAAAGTTGGTTCGTAAAAGTATTATAGCAATATTAAAGGTAGTGACACGCTTATATATGTCAAAAATGTCGTGCAACTTTTGTATAATTATTTTCTCCTAACAACATGTTGCTGTTATACAACAGTAATGTCGATGTTATGTCGTCGGGTCTGAGATGGACAGTTTTTATATTTTAATCTGGAACAATGACTTGATTTGAGCATCCATAATTATTCTTTAATTAAGATGTGACATATATGTTACCAGTTTTGATATATATATATATATATATATATATATATATATATATAATTTTCCATAAGTTAATAAGAGATCAAAGAAACCGAAAGAAATTGTTTCTGGCCTCCGGGGAAGTCGTGCACGAAGCACTTCCCTAAGAGTTGATCTGAGGTCTTTGTGCAGACATTTCTCGGAAGCTCCTAGTAGTAAAACTCCCTGTCACGACCCGTACCTGGAATTTGGGGCACGAGTACGTGGGTACGTACAGCCTACGCCGCAGCATCGGCGGTAGAACGCTGTCTAGGTCACAATGGTATCTAATCATTCTCATACGAGCATCCAACTCCATAAGGAGTTACAGATATTATAATACAATATGAACAATACTCAATCACATAGCTAAAGCACGATAAGATATCTAAGAAATAAATAAATCAAAATGCAACACAAGTCTAAACAAAATAGTCTAACTCAAATAATAACATCCAAGTCTCAGTATGCCGAAAACAAATCCGGTGCCATAAACTGCTAAAAGAAACTAACTAAATAACTAGTGATCCCGGCTAGACCTCCCGGAATCATAATTAAACTATAAGATCCAAGTCTGCAGCTACTCTCCCTGTGGTCCATAAAATGTCGGACACCAGTCCTCTAAGGCGTAGTCTGGAAAAATATTTCCAGTCAGGATGGAGCAAAGTACATATCAAATATCAGTTCCATTTAATTGATAAGGACTATAAAACAATAAATAAATGATGCTATATATTGAGAGAAGACAATGAATAAATGCAATGGCAAAATAAAGAGACAGAAAATATAGGCAATATGGTACAGTCAGTGCATATATGAAATAAAGAGAACGAGGTATAATATCATATACGGGTGATGTAGTATATGAACTAAAATAGAGAACTTTAACTATTCTAAGTGTTTGAAATAGTAGCTTCGATATGTGATCGGCTTGGGAACATGTACGACAGCTATATGGCCTGGCTAATCATACGTGAGGTGTATGATTAACACTAACATTATTTTATACTTGTACAAGAGGGATATGATCATATTTCTCACTAACTATTTCTTTGCCCCCAACTAGTACAGTGGATCCAACCATGACACGTCACGATACACGAGCAATATCCAATATATCATATACAAGGTCTAAATATCAATATCGTGTACAATGTCAATACGATAACTAATGTAACATCTCATGACTGCAGATCCAATCTATATACTAGTCCATGTAGCACAGTGTCAAGAATCAGATGTAATATTTCTAGATACTGGAATTATAAAAATTATCAAATAACGGAAATTATCAGAGAATGTACTCGCCTTGGGTCCTTAGTTGGCAATACCAATGTCCTATTCCAGTGTATCGTCTGAATGATCCAACAGTCCTATAGACATACATATAATACAATATTGCATCAAACATTACACTAGTACACACATAACGCAATAAACTCATAGACTACACTAGGGGGTGTCATGTCTATAGTTGCTGTGCATAAAAGACAGTCAATTATACGGGTCTTGCCAGTACGTCGGTGTACATATGGCAGTCTGAGCACTAATACTCAGGGTTACAAGGTCATGTGCAACTACGGGATATCCGCAGCTATACCTAGGGGTCATACAGCATGTACATATTGCAGTCATAATTAACATTATCATTTAATTACTTATAATATGTATATACATACCATATAATTATATATGTATATAACAACCAATAATTATATGTATACCAAAGAATACATATACTGAATATATATATACATACACCAAGTGAATAATATATATATACATATACATATACATATACATATACATATACATATACATATACATATACATATACATATACATATACTATATATATGAATATATATATACATATACATATACATATACATATACCATATACATATACATATATACATATACATATACATATACATATACATATACCAAGTGAATAATATATATATACATATACATATACATATACCATATAATTATATATGTATATAACAACCAATAATTATATGTATACCAAAGAATACATATACTGAATATATATATACATACACCAAGTGAATAATATATATATATATATATATATATATATATATATATATATATATATATATATATATATGTACCAATTGAATACATATATTATATACATGTATATATGTATATATATATAATAATACATACATACTAACATATACCATTGAATACATATGCTACATATATATATATATATATATATGTATATATATATACTAATTTGAGAAATATACTATATATATTTATACGTGTATATATACCAATCATACATATTAATTATATATATACTACATACATACACTAATACATACTAATACATACACCCTCAAAATACGTATACGCGTACGTGTACGCAAGGGGAAGAACGCGAACCTGTGTACGTGCATGAGATCGACTATGACGAAGGTGTTGACGACGACGACGACGACGAAGGTGATGTTGAGGTTGAAGGTATTGGCGATGGTAGTTATGGAGGTGATGATGATGGTAGGCTGTCGGAGGGGAAGAGGGGTCTGGTGGTTGGACGGAGTCGTGATGGTAGTGATGCGGGTGGTTGCAGCGGGAGGGGCCGGTCGAGGGTGGTGGTGGAGTGGTCGTGTGAAGTGGTAGTGATGATGTTGGTGAAGTGGTGGAGATTGGTGGAGTTCAGCGGAAGGAAGCAGGGAGGAGGGGATTCACCAGAGGCTTGTCGAGGTTGGGAACAGCGGGATGGGAGGATGATGATGATGCAGCGGAGGTGGTCGTGGCCGAAGGGAAGGGATGAAACTGTAGTGCGGGTGATGCTGGAGGGACAACTGCGGCCTCGTGGGGAAGAAGGAGTGGCCGGCTAGGGGTGCAGAGGGTGGATCCGCTGGTAGCAGCCGCGGATGGAGGTGCTGGCGGCCGGGGTAATATCGTGTGGTGGTTTGGAGCTGGGTGGGATCGATGTCGGGGGAGATGACCGGGGAATTGGCCGGAACAGGGAAGTCCGGTCGGGTGCAGTTTGGTTTTTTTTTTAAACGAAAGAAGGAGAAGTGGAGTGAAGAAGAAGAAGAAGAAGAAGAAGAAGAAGAAGAAAGGAAGAAGAAATGAGGCTTTGGTTTTCGTGAGAAGGGAGGAAAAAGAGAGGGGGTGGGGTTTTCTAGGTTTAGGGATTTGGGCCTGCTCTTGGGAAGAGTGTGAGGAGACATTAAATAGGGATGTGTGATGGTGAGTGTGTGGTGAGGATGAGGGTTTAAACAATGGATGGCTAGGATTTTACATGGAGGCTTTTTTTAATAAAGGGAGAGGGGTTGTTGACTAGTCAAAGAATGGAGGGCTTCTCCATTTGGCTTGAACCAATGGGATGATGACACCTAGTGCAACATTTGTAATTAAGCTCCCTTTAATTTGAATATTCGCAGAGATACATGAAATGATAAAAAATTGGTGGGCGATTTGGTGTTTGGTATTTTATAGGGTGAGGGGGTGTTGTGTGTTTTGCATGGGCTTAATTAATGGGGTATTTGGATTAAATTGGGGTTAAAATAAGATTAGTCAAAGTTGGTATCCCCAATTTAATTAAAGAATAAATGTAAGTGGTATTCTAAAATTAATTGAAAGTACATGGGACTAAAATTAGGTGGGACACAAGTGTCATAGACATAGAAGACTCAGAATAAAATATTACCCTAATTTGGGTTGCTCAAAATAGATCAAGATTGTGTCTCCAATTTCAATTGGAACGCACAACGATACAAAGTTAGATTTATTGGAATTAAAATAATAACGTCTGTGACGAATATTGTGAGACTAAAATGAAGCACAAGAGAGCATAATTATGAGTTACACAAAGGTCAGAATGAAAGGCGGGCACATCTAGGGCAAGTTTGTAAAATTTGTTGGAAGGCAAAAGCTAGGGTAGCGCTCCAAATATCGAAGCAACGGTAAGGCGCAACAATAAAATAAAATTACGGTAATTAATTACAACCTCAAATAATTAAATCCTAAATAATACAAATTAAATTCATAACCCTACATTTCGGTCAGGGGTCCATCTAGTGGGCTTCTAGGTCTAGTCTACTAACTCAAACATTAGAGAACTCTATATATATTATATATGTAAATACACATCTCATACAATTATTTAAATTAAAAACACACAATACCTATAATATATAAAAAGTCAAAAATATCCCTATTTTTAGAATGTGGTAGTGACAAGTCTACCCTCCTTAAAAGAATTTCGTCCTCAAAATTTAAAATCCTTAATAATAGTATTTACTCATATATATTATTTTCCATCAAATTTAGATTCATCAAACCTATAATCATAAAGTAAACCCATATTGTTATTTCACAAAATTTCTCAAAATTCTATGAATATCATATTTGAAAATCCTCAAATTTAAAATCAAATTCAATTCTTATCACAATCTCCTCTGAAATTTTAAGTTAAACTAAATACAAAATTTAATATACAATCCTCTAATTTAAATTCATTCAATGTATATTATAAAATTGAATCTCATCCCAAAATTTGAATTCAGCACTAATCCATTTGTGTTCTTATTCCTTGATTTCTTTTTTTTTCACACAAAACTCAAACAATGTAATAGTTACGAAGTCTTCGAATACAACATTTAGAATATAAGCTTAAATTTATATCTTCTAGCCAAATAAATATACTGATAATCTTCTTAATTCCTCAAGTTTTAATAATAAATTCAATCATACCATAATCTTCCTAAAATCAATAAATCATCAATTCTGCCATATTAATTTCTTAACTCTTCATTTAAATTAATGTTTATCCTCAAAATTTAAGACACATTGTCTCCCTCTGTCCGGTCATAACCTACTCATTAAACTTCACTACGGTCAAACCCCCAACAATCAAAGTCCAAGAAAAATCCTACCTACAATCATATAACATGCAATCTAAGTAAAATATGTATGGTTATGGTCACTTTTGTCATGGTATTGCAGTTTCTGTCAGGGTGTACTACTAACAACATTCTAATAAGAAAAATCATGAATACAAACTACGGTACTAAGGAATCAATCAATCAATCAAATAGAAAGGAACAGAAGGAAGGAAGAACAGAACCTGCTAACATATCTCCTGCAATATCGGTCTCCTCGACCGTCATTGCAAAAGCCCCGTCCTGCTGGGGTGGCTCCCTTCGCGGGTGCTGAGCATTCTGCGGTTCCACATGTGGCCTAACAGGATCTCTATGATTTGGGGCTGCTCGCTGGCCGGGAAGATAAGGAGCTAGAAGACAATCCCTCACTCGATGTCCCGCAGCGCCACAGTGTAAACAAAGTCCTAGTCTCGTTCTACAGCTCTCCCAAAGGTGACCTAGCTTCTTACAGAAATGACAAGTCTGCTGTGTCTCTCTTGGAGGCTGTTGCTGATCCTGCTGAACACGAACTGGTGCCTAGTACTGCTGTTGATACTGAAACATCCTCGACTGTTGCTGAATATGGGGACGCTTAGCCGGTCCTGCGCTACCATTCATATCTCCAGAAATATTATGACTCCTCTTAGGCCTGAGATCCAGATCCTCTTTTGCAATCTAGGCATCCATCAAGATATCCTCAAAGGTAGCGGTACGACGACCAGAAGTGCACGACCTAATCTCTCTCGTCAGCCCCTTTCTAAACTTCCGGGCTCGATCTCCTGGGTCCCGAATCATAGACGAAGCAAAATGGCTCAAACGACAGAATTCTGCGGCGTACTCGTCGACCGACATGTTCCCTTGGACCAAGTCATGAAATTGACTTTCCAAAGCTCCCAAGGCTACGTCGGGAAAGAACTTCTCCTTAAAAAGTTCTTTGAAGGTCTCCCAAGTAAGTCCTTGTGTAGTGAGTCTCGGCTCCGTACGGTACCACGTGAGTGCGATATCGAACATCTGACTGCCAGCGGCTTCGATCTGAAGAATCTCTAAAATCTGTGCCAAACGCAAGTTCCTCTTTATATCCTCTAACCAGTCGTCAGCGTAGAGTATTCCTTCTATACCCTTGAACTCTCGAGGCATCATCCTCTTGAAGTCCACTATAGTGCCTGATCTCTGCTGTTGCTGCTGGCCAAAAAATTATGCTACTCTCTCCACAGCTTGGAGAGCCACCTGATGAGAGTTCTCCATGCTCTCTCTCATCAGCTCTGTCTGTGCCTGGTGTGCCTCGGCTTGCACCCTCTGAGCCTCAGCTTAAAATCGCTGAGCGTCTGCCGTCACTCTCTGGACATCTACCATGCCCTGGATCAAAGTAAACATCTGTGTCTCGTCAATGGGCACACTTCCAGAAATCGGAGTCGGTGGAGGTGGAAGGTTCTCCGTCATAGCTGGGGCAATCCTCTGAACAGGTGGGAGAGAAGGAACTCCAGATGTCTGTCCATCAGGTGAAGAGGTGGCAGACCCCTCTAAATTTGATGCTCCAACTCTCATAGATCTTGTCTTCGGCGGCATCCTGAAGACAGACCCAAAGAATCAATTAAGGCAATAAATACGATATCATCAAGGAAGGACAGTAAAGTTCTAAAGAAGCAACATTCAGAAGGAATAAGAATAACAAGATAAATAGATTGGAGAGTTTCCTAGTTGTGATTGAGTATTCGTTCTCATCCTAGTATCATATGTCCTATATCATATCGCAGGCACGCAGTAGTACAACTAAGATATCATACTGCCACGATATCGCTCTAATTACGAAGTCTGACCTGCATGGGCCACCACTAAAAATGTGTCACGACCCGCACCCGGAATTTGGGGCACGAGTACGTGGGTACGTCCAGCCTACACCGCAGCATCGATGGTAGAACGCTGTCTAGGTCACAATGGTATCTAATCATTCTCATACGAGCATCCAACTCCATAAGGAGTCACATATATCAGAATACAATATGAACAATACTCAATCACATAGCTAAAGCACGATAATATATCTAAGAAATAAATAAATCAAAATACAACACAAGTCTAAACAAAATAGTCTAACTCAAATAATAACATCCAAGTCTCAGTATGTCGAAAACAAATCCGGTGCCATAAACTGCTAAAAGAAACTAACTAAATAACTAGTGATCCTGGCTAGACTTCCCAGAATCACAACTGAACTATAAGATCCAAGTCTGCAGCTACTCTCCCTGTGGTCCATAAAATATCGGACACCAGTCCTCTAAGTCGTAGTCTGGAAAAATATTTCCAGTCATGATTGAGTAAAGTACATCTCAAATAACAATTCCATTTAATTGATAAGGACTATAAAATAATAAATAGATGATGCTATATATTGAGAGAAGACAATGAATAAATACAATGACAAAATAAAGAGACAGGCAATATAGGCAATATGGTACAGTCAGTGCATATATGAAATAAAGAGAACAAGGTACAATATCATATAAGGTTGATGTAGTATATGAACTAAATTAGAGAACTTTAACTATTCTAAGTGTTTAAAATAGTAGCTTCGATATGTGATCGACTTGGGAACATGTACGAGAGCTATATGGCCTGGCTAATCATACGTGAGGTGTATGATTAACACTAACATTATTCTATACTTGTACAAGAGGGATATGATCACATTTCTCACTAACTATTTCTCTGCCCCCAACTAGTACAGTGGATCCAACCATGACACGTCACGATACACGAACAATATCCAATATATCATGTACAAGGTCTAAATATCAATGTCGTATACAATGTCAATACCATAACCAATGTAACATCTCATGACTGCAGATCCAATCTATATACTAGTCCGTGTAGCACAGTGTCAAGAATCAGATGTTACATTTCTAGATACTGGAATTATAGAAATGATCAAATAATGGAAATTATCAGAGAATGTACTCACCTTGGGTCCTTAGCTGGCAATACCAATGTCCTGTTCCAGAGTATCATCTGAATGATCCAACAGTCCTATAGACATATCATATAATACAATATTGCATCAGACATTACACTAGCACACACATAACACAATGAACTCATAGACTACGCTAGGGGGTGTCACGTCTGTAGTTGCTGTGCATAACAGACAGTCATTGATACGGGTCTTGCCAGTACGTCGGTGTACATATGGCAGTCTGAGCACTAATACTCAGGGTTACAAGGTCATGTGCAACTACGGGATATCCGCAGCTATACCTAGGGGTCATACAGCATGTACACATTGCAGTCATAATTAACATTATCATTTAATTACTTATAATATGTATATACATACCATATAATTATATATATATATATAACAACCAATAATTATATGTATACCAAAGAATACATATACTGAATATATATATACATACACCAAGTGAATAATATACATATACTATATATATATATATATATATATATATATATATATATATATATATATATATATATATATATATATATATATATATATATATACCAATTGAATACATATACTATATACATGTATATATATATATATATATATATATATATATATATATATGTAGCATATATATATATATAACAATACATACATACTAACATATACCATTGAATACATATGCTACATATATATATATATATATATATATATATATATACTAATTTGAGAAATATACTATATATATGTATACGTGTATATATACCAATCATACATATTAAATATATATATACTATATACATATACTAATTCATACTAATACATACACCCTCAAAATATGTATACGCATATGTGTACGCAAGGAGAAGAATGCGAACCTGTGTACGTGCACGAGATCGATGATGACGACGGTGTTGACGACGATGACGACGACGACGACGAAGGTGACGATGAGGTTGAAGGTGTTGGCGATGGTAGTTATAGAGGTGATGATGATGGTAGGCTGTCGGAGGGGAAGAAGAGGAGGGGTCTGGTGGTTGGATGGAGTCGTGATGGTGGTGATGTGGGTGGTTGCAGCGGGAGGGGCCGGTCCAGGGTGGTGGTGGAGTGGTCGTGTGATGTGGTGGTGATAATGTTGGTGAAGTGGTGGAGATTGGTGGAGTTCAGCGGGAGAAAGCAGGGAGGAGGGGATCACCGGAGGCTTGTCGAGGTTGGGAACAGCGGGATGGGAGGAGGATGATGATGCGGCGGACGTGGTCGTGGCCGGAAGGGATGGATGAAGCGGTAGTGAGGGTGATGCTGGAGGGACAGTTGCGGCCTCGTGGGGAAAAAGGAGTGGCCGGCTCGGGGTGCAGAGGGTGGATCCAGTGGTAGCAGCTGCGGATGGAGGTGCTAGCAGCCGGGGTGATATCGTGTGGTGGTTTAGAGATGGGCGGGATCGATGTCGGGGGAGATGGCCGGTGGGTTGGCCGGAACAGGGAAGTCCGGTCTGGTGCAGTTTGTTTTTTTTAAAGGAAGAAGGAGAAGTAGAGTGAAGAAGAAAAAGAAGAAGAAAGGAGGCTTCGATTTTCGTGAGGAGGGAGGAGAAAGAGAGAGGGTGGGGTTTTCTAGGTTTGGGGATTAGGGCCTGCTCTTGGGAAGAGTGTGAGGAGACATTAAATAGGGATGTGTGATGGTGAGTGTGTGGTGAGGATGAGGGTTTAAACAATGGATGGCTAGGATTTTACATGGAGGATTTTTTCATAAAGGGAGAGGGGTTGTTGACTAGTCAAAGAATGGAGGGCTTCTCCATTTGGCTTGAACCAATAGGGTGATGACACCTAGTGCAACATTTGTAATTAAGCCCCTTAAATTTGGGTATTCGCACAGACACATAAAATGATGAAAAATTGGTGGGCGATTTGGTGTTTGGTATTTTGTAGGGTGTGGGAGTGTTGTGTGTTTTGCATGGGCTTAATTAATGGGGTATTTGGATTAAATTAGGGTTAAAATAGGATTAGTCAAAGTTGGTATCCCTAATTTAATTAAAGAATAAATATAAGTGGTGTTCTAAAATTAATTGAAAGTACATAGGGTTAAAATTAGGTGGGACACAAGTGTCATGGACATAGAAGACTTAGAATAGAATATTACCCTAATTTGGGTTACTCAAAATGGATCGAGATTGTGTCTCCAATTTCGATTGGAACGCACAACAATACAAAGTTGATTTGTTAGAATTAATTAATAACGTCTGCGACGAATATTATGCGACTAAAATGAAGCACAAAGAAGCATAATAATGAGTTACACAAAGGTCAGAATGAAAGGCGGACACGTCTAGGGCAAGGTTGTGAAATTTGTTGGAAGACAAAAGCTAGGGTAGCGCTCCAAATATCGAAGCAACGGTAAGGCGCAACAATAAAATAAAATTACGGTAATTAATTACAACCTCAAATAATTAAATCCTTAATAATACAAATTAAATTCATAACCCTACATTTCGGTCAGGGGTCCATCTAGTGGGCTTCTAGGTCTAGTCTACTAACTCAAACATTAGAGAACACTATAGATAATATATATGTAAATACACATCTCATGCAATTATTTAAATTAAAAACACACAATACCTATAATATATAAAAAGTCAAAAATATCCCTATTTTTAGAGTGTGGTAGTGACACTCCCTGACTACCGGGTTCTCTTTGTTGCACACAACTCGGAGAGAGAGACCGAACTTAGCTCTGCCCAGAGTAAGGATTTAGAGAACAGAATGTGGTTTGAGAGAGAGAGAGGTTTCACGTAGGAGGATTTCTATCCCGAAAGAAGGAGGAGGTGATCACAATATATAGGCAGATCAAAGATTCAACCTACCGACAAGAGATTAAATGGCTCATAAAACTAGCCATTAAATAGCGATAATAAAGGAAAAGAAAACGTGGGGGAACGGCTATCAAAAATAACTGTTACAGAGGTTGTCACAAGGGTTCAATGAACCTGGACATAGTGCCTCAACATTAAAAATTTTGAATGAGCCAAATCGGTTCAAAAAATAAAGGGGAGCAAAAAGATTTTTGGATCCCAGCCCGAACCCGAAGAGTAAATTGGATCGACATTCGGCGCCCGCAGGTGTGGGCACGTACCTGCACCCGTTACGCCCGTCGAACCGAGCTGAGCCGGGCCGGGCGGCGGCGGCGGCTCGCGCGTGTGGCCCAAGGGGTCCCCCACACCACATATTTAAGAAAGCAAAGAAGAAGAACTAATATATACAAGCAAGGAGGGGTTGGTCCAACTTATATGGGACTAAAGAAAGAGGGAAGTTTAGCTTTTGCTCAGGCATAGCTAACAATCCCCCTCCCAAAGGTCAAGTTCCAAAAAAATAGAAGTGACGAAGAAATTAAAAGGAAGAGTTTCTGGGCAGGTATATACTATGCATAGATGAGATGGACTACAGCCTTGAATCTCACTTAGTGACTATTGTCTTTGTCTGAAGAAATGCTTGATGGACTATGCCTTGAATCAGACTTCTTTTACCAGATTCAGAAAATTGCACACATAGTACGCTAGAGGTTCTGGGTCTAACGGGTGACACTTTTGGTTGGCCATGCACACTAATCCCAAATTCATGAGAGTTGTCTGGGATCGCCCTGTCCCATAGTCGCGGCCTTCACGACCTCTCATATAGGTAGGTCCTTAAGGGTTGGTGATAGGTTTCAACCCTGCATATCAGCTTAGACCTATTAAGAGTTTGTAAAACTCATCCTAACCATATCACTCAAGAACACTGTCACCATAGGGATGGGGAATCATTGTACGCATGTAAAGCCACTTGGGCATTATAGAATAAGATTTTAATCACGGGTCAGTATTCCATAAAAGTCACCTAAGTCCAGCATGTTCCTACCCATTGAACCGGCTTCTTGGGAACTCCAGTCAGACTCGGTTGGGTTGCCACTGCTGGTGACTTTACTTATGGGCTTAACCCTATCCCCCTCGATGATTCTAGGATCAAAGTCCTAGACAGACCCTTCGTCAAGTGGTCAGTTTTTTTCTGACTTTATATAGTCAAGAACTACATATTTGCCCAATAGGCTCTTTATAGACTTGAAGTACAGCTGCAGGTGCCTGCTCATCTTAGCATTCACAGAATCATGCTTTAGTAGTTCCATAATAGATTTATTATCACAGTTTATAGAAATTACAGGAACAAGATTAATAGAAGCAAGTATATGCATAATAAGGTTTCTTAGCCATTCGGCTTCTGTGCATGTAGTGTCCAAGGCTATCATTTCGGAGTCCATTGTGCTCCTAGCAATGATAGTTTATTTACATGAGCCCCATGAGATTGTAGCTCCTCATAGAGTGAAAACATATCCAGTAGTGGATTTTACATTATGTGAGTCAGTTACCCAATTTGCATCTGAATAACCTTCTATGATATCAGGGTGTCTAGTATAGTGCAACATATAATCTAGAGTACCCCTAAGATATCTGAATACTCTTTCTAATGATGTCCAGTATAACTGATTAGGGTTACTAGTATATCTACTTAGTCTCCCAATAGCAAATACAATATCAGGTCTGGTTCTGTTTGATATATACATGAGAGAACCTATCATCTGAGAATATCTGTGTTGTTCCATGGGAGAACCCTCATTTTTCTTGAGAAAAACACTGTTGCCATAAGGAGTAAGGGCAGGTTTCTTATCAAAAAACTCAAATTTTCTTATCATTTTCTCGATAGAGTGTGCTAAGGATATAGTATAGCCCTCCTTGTATTTGGACAGTTGTATGCCTAGAATTAGGTTGGCTTCACCTAGATCTTTTATATCAAACTGGCTGGACAAATAGTCCTTGGTATTAGTAATCAATTCTAGTGATGATCCAAAAATAAGGATGTCATCTACATACAAACATAGGATGACACAACTTTCATCTAAAATTTTGGAGTATATACATTTCTCATACTCATTTGGCACGAAACCATATCCTGAGATGATTCTGTCAAATTTGTTGTGCCATTATTTGGGAGCTTGCTTTAGGCCATAAAAAGATTTAACTAATCTGCAAACTTTCTTTTCTTGGCCTTTAGCAATGAAACCTTCATGTTGCTCCATGTAGATTTCTTCCTCTAGGTCCCCATTTAGAAATGATGTCTTTACATTCATTTGATTGATTATCATATTATGAATGGATGCTATGGCTAAAAGGGTTCTGATAGAGATGATCCTAGCTACATGTGAGTAGGTATCAAAATAATCTAATCTCTTTTTCTGGGTAAAATCTTTGGCTACTAATCTAGCCTTGTATTTCTCTATGGTACCATCAGCTCTAAGTTCCTTTTTGAATATCCACTTATACCTTATGGGTTTACTACCTAAAGGTTGGTCTGCTAGAAACAAAGTATTATTCTCCATGATGGAGTTATACTCACTGTTAATGGCTTCTTTCCAGAAAGGAGCATCAGGAGAAGATATTGCTTCTTCATAAGTTGAGGGATCATCCTCTATCAAAAATATGAAGAAACCTTCTCCTAAGTTCTTTTTAATTCTTTCTCTTTTACTCCTTCTAGGTTCTATATTTTGTTCGGGTTATGAACTAGATATTTGAACATGAAAGCTGGTGGACGGAGTAAGAGAGAGATTGGAGGGAGAGAAAGAAATTCTATCTTTGAAAGGATATATATTCTCAAAGTAAACTGCATCTCTTGCTTCTATAATAGTATTGTTAGAGATTTCGTTTACTTCTGAGTGAGTAACAAGAAATCTATTGCCATTGCTATCTAGGGCATATTCTATGAATACAACATCTACAGTTTTAGGACCAATCTTCCTCTTTTTAGGTTCAGGAATTCCTACTTTAGCTAGACATCCCCAAACTTTGAGATAATGGATCCTAGGAGCTCTATCTTTCCATAATTTATAGGAAGTCTTATCATTAGACTTACTAGGAATCCTATTAAGGATGTAACAGGCCGATAATAATGCTTCTCCCTACAAATAATTTGGAGCACCTGAGCTGAGGAGCATGGCATTCACCATGTCTGACAGAGTACGATTCTTTCTTTCAGCAACTCCGTTGGACTATGGTGAATATGGAGAAGTTATCTCATGGATTATTATGTGTTCTTCACAGAAATTGGTCATATCATTTGATGTATACTCTCCACCATGATCTGATCTAAGAATCTTAATCTTTCTCTCCAACTGGTTCTCAGCTTTTGATTTATAGACCTTAAATATGTCCAAAACTTCATCTTTGGTTTTGAGTAGATATGTATAACAATACTTTGAATGATCATCTATAAAGGTAACAAATTATTTTCTACCACCTTGGGTCAAAACCCTATTTGAGTCACACACATCACTATGAACTAGCTCTAGAAGGTTAGAGTTTCTTTCTACAGATTTGAAAGATAGCCTTGTGTGTTTGGCTTGAACACATATCTCACACTTGTGTTTATCATCTATTTTTATCATCCTTCTTAGGGAACCTAGATTCACATGACCTAATCAACTGTGCCACACATTTGAAGATTCTACATTGGAAACAACAAAAGAAGGATCTAAAATTTTATTCATGGTACTCAGAATAAAAAGACCATCTCTTACAAATCCTTTTCCAATAAAAAGTTCATATTAGAAAATACTACTTTATTTGCTTCCATAACAATCTTGTACCCTGAAGCTACAAGAAGAGACCCAATAATTAAATTTCTTCTGATAGACGGCAAATATAACACATCATGAAGAGTCAGAGTTTTTTCTAATGTCATCTTTAGATCTATTCTTTCTCTTCCTATAATCTGTGCCGCTAAGCCATCTCCTAGAGTTACACCTCCTCTATCTGATTCCTGATAGTTTGAAAAACATGAGCGATCAAAGAAAACATGAACATTAGCTCCAGAATCCAACCACCAATCGTCAAAATGGTAAGAAATATTGACTAAGGGTTGATAGCTTACAGACCTGAAGGAACTAGAAGAGCCGTTGAGAAGCATGTTTGCTTTTGGTTTGGCTGGACGTTTCCCTTTGTAAGAAGTCTTGACAGCTTCCTTCTTCCTATGGAAACAGTTGGTGGCTATATGGTTTATTTTACCACACACAAAACAAAATCTCTTCTGATCCTGAGTTTGACCAAAGTTTCTTGGTTTATTGTGGTGATGGTTTTGGTGGTGAGGCTGAGGGTCCTGCTTCTTCTTGAAGATGTTCCTTTTGGGTTTGTGGTGATGATGAGGCTTGGGTTTGCCTTGGGATTCTACTAGGTTTACCTTAGCTTTTGACTCAGACTTAGGGTTAGACCTTAGCCTAATTTGTTCTTTTGTTCTAATTTTTTTTAGGACTTGAGCAAAGGTAAGGTCACCCTGAGTGTGAATGAGGTCTTTCTTGACATCAGACCAAGAAGGAGGAAGCTTGTCTATTAAGCAGGCTATTTTATACTCAATAGAGAAGAAAGTGCCTTTGGCTTGAATATGCCTAAGGTATTCTTGGAATTCATGTATTTGGTCATTTATATGTTTGATATCTACCATAAAGTATCTGTTGAATGAGGAGGAATTGAATCTTTCAATTCCAGCATCATCACAGCTATATTCATCTTCCAGAGCATCCCAAAGTTTTTTTGCACTTTTGTATTCAAAGAATATGTCATATAGTGATTCAGACAAAGCGCTTTGAATTCTATGGAAGCAATGGTAGTCTATTTCCTTAGGGGTCTTGGGTCTAGAAGAACCAGAGGACTTGCATACACCTATGTCAGAATCAGTGTCATCAGAGTCATTTGTGATTAGTGTGGAACCATCAATGGCTAAGATTAATCCTAAGGTAGTGAGCCAAAATTTTATCTGACTTTGCCATCTCTTAAAAAAAGTCCCGTTGAATTTTGCAGGTTTAGCAGTAAAAGTCTCATCCTTGCCAGTCATAGTTGCAAATAAGAAAAGTCTGAAAGATATAAAATTACTCAATAACAATGTCCAATGATTTAGAATAATAGTTCAAGTGATTTTGCTAACCAATCTTAAAATCTTTAGTCTATCAAGTGTAGATTGATTTGGGTTAGCTGTAGGGGCATGTTCCCAGCTAGCGGTGGTCCGAAGCCACTTAAATACCGTGTCGCTTAGGGTTATTTACACCCGGTTGACAGAAGGACCCTTTCGGCTTGTTCCCAAATTGATCTTTACTTTTAGAATCCAGACTCAAAGAGATTTGCAATTATACTTAACTATTATTGTGTTGAGGTCGTTTCAATTAAATAATATTGTAGTTAACAATAAGTAAATGTAGAGCTAAAAATAATAATGAATACCAATGATGGTATATATATATATATATATATATATATATATATATATATATATATATATATATATATATTAAGCAAGATTTTATGAGCTACAAATACTAAATTACAGTAGCTAAGTTGAATCACAATTAAATAATTTTTTGCTTTTTTATTAACACAATAGTCCTTTGAATAGTAATTTCTAATACCAATTCTTAATTAATATATAATTTAAAACAATTAGATTATATGTTGCACTTTGGTATGTAAGCAGTAATACTCGTTAACAAATTTGCTAAATGAACAGTGAAATACAAGTTTGTTACAATAAATATTCGTTAATAAAACAAAAAACTTTGTTTGGTAAGCAATTAGAAAAACCTTTGTTTGCTACAGCATTTGTTTTGTATATATGTAGGCTTCACAGAATATATGCTCACAAAATATGCTATTTGACAAAAATAATATATGCTAAAAAAAAAAAATATGCTCACAGAATATGTTATTTGGCAAAAATAATGTACATGTAGGTATTAGGACTCAACTCTTAGATTGTTACTAGTTTTGATATATATATATATATATATATATATATATATATATATATATATATATATATATATATATATATATATATATTTATATATATAATTTTTCAGAAGTTAATAAGAGAACAAAGAAACCGAAAGAAATTATTACCGGCCTCCGGAGAAGTCGTGTACGAAGCACTGCCCTAAGAGTTGATCCGAGGTCTTTGTGCAGACGTTTCTTGGAAGCTCCTAGTGGTAAAACCCCCTGACTACGGGTTCTCTTCGTTGCACACAACTCGGAGAGAGAGACCGAACTTAGCTCTGCCCAGAGCATGGATTCAGAGAACAGAATGTGGTTTGAGAGAGAGAGGTTTCACGTAGGAGGATTTTCTATCCCGAAAGAAGGAGGAGGTGATTGTAATATATAGGCAGATCAAAGACATAGCCAACCGACAAGAGATTAAATGGCTCATAAAACTAGCCATTAAAGAGCGATAATAAAGAAAAAGAAAACGTGGAGGAATGGCTGTCAAAAATAGCTGTTACAGAGGCTGTCACAAGGGTTCAATGAACCTGGACATAGTGCCTCAACATTCAAAAATTTGAATGAGCCAAATCGGTTCAAAAAATAAAGGGGAGCAAAAAGATTTTTGGATCCCAGCCAGAACCCGAAGAGTAAATTTGATCGGTATTCGGCGCCCGCAGGTATGGGCACGTACCCGCACCCGTTACGCGCCGAACCGAACCGGGCCGGGTGACGGCGGCGGCGCGCGTGTGTGGTCCAAGGGGTCCCCCACAAAACATCTTTAAGAAAGCAAAGGAGAAGAACTAATATATACAAGCAAGGAGGGGTTGGTCCAACTGATGTGGGACTAAAGAAAGAGGGAAGTTGAGCTTTTGCTCCAGCATAGCTAACAATATATAGTGTTCTTCTAACCTAATTACATTATGTGTCATATTTTCACCAAGAGAGGAAATTATAAACTTAATTTTTCAAGGAGAACAATGTTGGTTTAGGGGATCGTATGGAAGGATTCGTGTCGACGTAAGCGAACCTTTATCGTATTTTTGTTCTCCATAATTTTTTTTCATCTTTGAAGTAATTGTAGTGATCTCTTTGGATCGGTGGGAGGAGTTGAAGGAAAAGTCAGCATATATTTTTTATTCGAAAATTTTCACCTAGAGTATCGAAATTTTACTAAATTTCAAGAAAAGCATCGAAATTTTAAAATTTACGAAAAAGCATCAGAACACCTATCCAAGAGACGTTTTATATTAAAAAATTTAAAAAAATATAAAACGTCCTTCGGATCGGAAATATAAAGCATGTTGTGGTTATGTGTCCTACCAATAGACTATTCAGTTCATAATAACTCGATTATGAGACTGGACTTATGCTATGTGATGGAGTAGATCGGAATCAGTTTAGATTCATACCTCTAAGGAGATGGCAGGTACAGTTTGGAAATACTCCATAATCTTCCATCCTGTAAATAAGTGCTTAACAGAAGAAATTTCCAAATGAATGCTACAACAAACTTTGAGCGAAGGTTGTTTGACCTTTTGGTTGAGTTTAGTGTAAATCGTGATGAATTGGTTTTTGGTAATGATAATTGAGTATATTGTTGCAGCATATAAGTATTTTTACTGGAAAAGAAAATAAAGATCAATTAGAGAATTGGTAGGAGGAGCCACTGGGACTGGATGTCAATGGTAGGGGCAATTCTTGAGCACACAAAGACACCACCATTGTTCAATGAAAAGTTTGAGCAACCACCCCGACCGACACCCCAGGGAGGTTCCTAGTCTGTCCCATGTGGGACTAAAACAACTCAGAATATTGCATTTGTTGATCGACGCGGAAATAGAACAAACTACTCAGAAGACTATTGCATTTGTGTTCCTAGTCTGTCCGTCCCAAGTGGGACTAAAACAACTAAGACCTTTGTAAGTCGATTAACGATGAAGTCAGCGTTCAAAACTCAACAATCAAACATTCAAATTGGAAAACAAAAACCAAATTTAAACGTGCAAAAATCCAATTTTTTATAAATTAAAATTGGCAGGGGACCGCGCGAACGCGTATCCCCCTCAGCAACAAATTATGACGTTCACTCTCCCACTTGGGGAGATGATAAGCCAATATCCCT
Organism: Iris macrosiphon; assembly: GCA_036927795.1. Taxonomy (NCBI): domain Eukaryota; kingdom Viridiplantae; phylum Streptophyta; class Magnoliopsida; order Asparagales; family Iridaceae; genus Iris; species Iris macrosiphon. Next base: position 22,880,581 of record JAYESA010000004.1, on the reverse strand, counting down.
CCAGAGTGCAATGGAGGCCACTGACCTAGGCCTGGGCATTCTTGATCACCCAAGGACCCCGTCCAGGTAAGTATGGTCTAAGGTTGTCCAACCATCTCTACTTATACAACCACCAACACCCTAGGCCTTCTACCGTGGCCCATGTGGGACTAAAACAACTCTCACCTATTCATTGTATATCCAGTCCCCCCCTCTCTATTGTTCGGTTGTTGAAGCTGTCCGTCCATGTCGATTCAAACAAAACTGGTGTTCAATGGATTGGAGACGTACGCGTTATGTACTACTTGATGCCCCCGAGACTGTTTCTTTCCTTAGGTTCAGTTGACATCTATAACCATCGATCGCACTAACTAATTAGACATAGTGAGACTAGACTATAACCAGTATGTGCACATTTTTGTTCTTACTTAAAGCACAAAAATATACACAAGTTTTTACCATTACTTGCTTATCTTCGTTATATCTTATTAAATTGGGAAGAGACGGTTTCTACGAAGAGCTGACGAAGTGTCAATTTTTTGGACAAAATCAAGAGCCACTTATGATTTTGCAGCCATAAATTTATTTAAGCAATTTTGTTTGTGCCGGCAAATATGTGTTTTTTACGTACTTGAATTTTCTTAGGTCACTTGTGATTTTGCAGCCATAATTTCATTTGAACAATTTTGTTTGTGTCGGCAAATTCGTTTATTTAGGTATTTGAATTTGCTTAGATCACAAGGAGATAAATAGAAATATGACTGAAGAGCAACGATACTTTATAGATGAGAACGGTAGATATCCTTATAATATTGGATATCCGATGTTTAACTACAGTAAACATACATTGCGCGATGGGTATCCGTTGCTTAACTACACCGAATAATTTATGAAATGTATCACAAGAATTTCTTTCTTGGTTATACAAGGGGGTTTTTTTCCAAAGAAAAATAGGTTTTGGCTTATAAGTCCCCTAGTATCCAAGGGAGACTATTTGTGTTCAACGTCTAGTGGGTTTAAATATAAAGAGGCATTACATGAATTATTTTGGTTCAAAGACGGGTGACCTAGACCTTACATATATTGATATGTATGTTTGAGTTATATTTATGGTTGCTATGAAACCAACCATGATTTTTATGATTGCTCAGACAGGACAGTTGTATTTTCAAATTTGGTGGAAAATATCCTCGATACAAGAGCAAATTTATTATCTTTTATAAAGAAATATTCAACTCAACACAAACTTTTTATGGAAAACAGATTTATGAACAATAACTACTGTTACAAAAAGCTATCACATTTTTATTTTCCTTTTGGCTTTATTTCATACTTAATCAACTTTTATTTAATATTTGCTACCAATCGACATTTTTTAAAAAATCTACCCAAACCGACACTTTAAGCAATCTTTCAATCATGTAAAGAGAAATCCCAATAATTAGGAGAAAAGCAAGAATAGTGGATTCTTCTCTGGGGAGATCATGTTCATGTACTAATTTATGCATGAAATGAATAGATTCTTTACCGCTAACAATAAGTGCTAGAAGCTAAATATTATTAATAATATATTGGTATTTGGTAATTGAGTAAGGTAATTCGTATGCATGTTTATAAGATACTTCTAAATCCTCAGGAGCATCATGAATGTCTATTGCTTAAATGGCTTTTCTTTAAATATAGGGCTTTTCTTTAAATATGGTTATGTACTCAAACTTTAGCAATACATACCGCATAGTGCAAAATAATCATATGGTATAGAAACCAAATTTAATTTCTAACATCTGCTCCTAAATATCATCTTTCCAATTTCTAATATGGAAAGTAAGTTTAATTTTTAACTTCTCCTCCTAAATATTTGTGGTTTTCAACATGATTTTATTTTTTTTGTCAATCTTGATTCTTCGTAGAACTTCTATTCAAGAACTCCATTTTTCAACATGGAATTTGTTTGTCCATCTTGCTTCTTCATAGAACTTCAATTTAAGAACTTCACTTACTGAACTTTTGCCAGAGCAAATTATGTTTGGTGATATCTACATCTATTATGACCTTTTCCTCAATATCTTAAATATCCACGCAACCCCTAGTAGCTTTTCTTCTTCGAAAAAACATCATTGAATTTTATTTTAAAAACTCCCATCATTTTACTTTTTGCTACACATGTTCTCTTTTCACTAGCTAGCATAGGTAACGTAGCTTGGATTGGCTTTAAGGACCTCTCCACACCTCTCCTTCCTTGTACCTCTGGTCCACATCCTCTCCAGAGGAGAGACATAAGTTGGTATTATGTGAGGATTATTTTTGTCTCAAGATTTTAGTTGATTTTCATCTCCAATTGACATAATTACAAAGCACTTCAATTGTATTTTTGAAGTTTCTAGTAAAAAAATGTACAAACCATTTAGCATACAGATATATTCTTGTGTAATAATCTCAAATCAAGATGATAACAAGTAATAAAGGAACAAAATTTTTCTTATAATTCATTTAAAGTAGATGGTGCTCCAGACTGGTACAGAGTTGATGCAATGGAAGGCTTTAAAAGAAAATTTGTATCTAAATGAGATTCTAATGCACAGCAAAACCTCCCTCCAGATATGGACTCAAACAAGGTGAATTGGGCTATCTAAAGAAATAAGAGTACAAAAAGGACCAGATCTTATCGCTTCCCTCCGCCACCTCCAAGCTTCGCTCCTTTGGCAGCCTTTGGCTGATTCTTCTGAGTTTTGCTCATCAACTCAGCCTTGTTACCTTTCTTCTCATCCTTGGTCTTCGTCATCCTCTCCTTTATCTCACTGCACATTCAAGCATATTTACCATGGGTACAAACGACTCAAAAGACACTTGTTACTTAAAAGAAAACATTCAATCCTTGCTGCAGTAGAAACATTTTTCAAGTAGTGTCAAAAAGTATCTAACCCACTTCCAAATAAACATACCGCAACTGTGCTTCTCTGGCAGCATTTCGAACTTCAGCCTTTTCAGTTCTCTTCTTTTGTATAATTTCCAAAGTGGCACCAACAATCGACCTCGAATATGGCTTCTTGGTAGCACGACGCCTCTTCTTGACAGCTTCAGCATGGATATCCTGAAGCAATAACCAACATCACTCATACTATGTAACATGCAAAGTATTCAGTGAAAACAACCACAATAAGGATTTAACAATAAAGCAACTCGATGTCTGCCACACTAATACACCAGAAGTATGGATTCTTATGTGGAGTCCATAGACATCATATTGATTGGTACTAAACAATACCTTAGTTATTTACTTACTAGTACCTACCCCTCTATCTTAATAGTTCTAGTAACATATTACCACTAAGTATTAACTCTGTAGTACTATATCTTGGTATCAGTAGGTTGACCCATTAACTAGGTATTACAAAATACCAATACCCTTGCTATCTAAGTTAATATTTAATATGTCACACTTACCCAATCCACTGACACCTACTAAATACTAACTGTAACTCCTTATCTAGTACTAGAATTTCTTGTTTACTAACTAATAACACAACACTAGCTAACACTTAACTCTCTAACTAATATGTACATAACGAATAAGGACAGGTCTAAATTACTAACTGATACATCTGAGGATGTATATCCACAGATATACATCAATGTATCAGGACTGATACATATCTGAGTCAACCCGGTATTCTTTTCATGGCTAGAATCCCTTCCACCAAGTCTAATAGTAACATCAACATCACTACCCAGGTCGACCCGACTGCTTTCTCCTTCAGTCCACTGAACACAATTATCTTGCTCCAGATATGGAACTATACTTGTAGTTTTTCCTAAAATAAACACCATACTCAGATCTTACTGCAGACTTGCCTTTGCATTGATACAAGTTGACTCGAGCCAATTCCAGTATTGGTCCTCACTGATACAACTTAGTCTATACCCCTCCCCCATCTGATATCAAATGCTCACCAAAACCACAGTGATACACATTTCTCCAATACCTGCACACTGCTTGTGCACACATCGTGCACAGGTCTGATCCACCCTTTCCAGTTACTCGAGTGCATTGCACTCTAGAGTAGCTGCTGCAGTCGGTCTTCAACCTTCCCATCCCAGTTCCCAGATACTCCATCTTGAGATGCTCTCTGATGCAAGTTCACATCAGTGCACTTGCTGTTACTTCCAGTTCAGACCAAATTCCCTTGCCCCAGCATCCACAGTCCTAACCAAGAGTACACTCACACACAGACTCTAATGCCTCATTGCTTGACTGCACAAACACCAGTCACAATAGCACACACCCTCCACTGAAATCTCACTACCCATAACAACAACAACTAATAACTCCCAGGTCTGACACAGTGCCACTGATACTAAACTGATAATGGTTCCCATCCACAAGACATTCAAATAAACTCCAATAGAAACAAGTAAATGATTATATCTATATACTCTATTATATATACATATAAACATTGTTAACAACCATTACATATCTATAAGATACATAATAGACATTGAGACAAACACTTATAGAGTGAAACTAAGGAACCTATGATACATCACCCAAATAAATGCCCAATTCACCAATTCTATATGATAAATACTTCTACATATTAAATATAGATACTAATGACTATTAAAACCAATTACACTAGAAATTATAGAGAATTATTCAAAAACACACAAAATGGCTCCGTATCACACGGTATCACACTGTATCGTGATACGATCTACTCGTGTCCAATTATGGACATGTATCTAGCATCCCAACCTCGATCTAAGTCCAATTTGACTAAATTGGTCTAATGTCACACACTTGATGTGTCAATCTCGAAATTCTCCCAAAATATACACAAATCACCACATAGAATTCACAATACATAACCAATTGATCTAGAACTTGCTCCTATAGGTAGCCCTATGCCATTTGGGTGTTCCTAAGAGTCAAATGCATGATTTGGGGCTCAAAATAGAGATTAATTCAGATCTATACCTATTGGGAGATGGATTCCCAATGAAAAGCATAATGGACATGATCCGGACACGATCTCACCACCAAAGCTTATCCTCCTTGTGCTCTTTGCTTCTCCAAGCTCCAAAGCTCCTTGATGAATGAAAATGAGAGAGAATGTGAAGAAATTAAGAAAAAAAATGATGGAGAGAATGTGAGAAATTGGGGATCTAAAATGAAATGCAATTAAGAAGGAGAGAGAGAGAGAGAGAGAGAGAAGAGCCCCCTTATAGTGGCCAACCCCTATTCTCCCTTCTCCAAGTCATTGTCAATGTCCAATATGTCCCTACTAGTTAGTTATGGATATGATTAAGGATGGACAATTTTGGAAAGCTTCTAACTAATTCTAATTAAGCTAATTCTTCTTAGTTAAGTAATGGAAATGGACCTATTGGGCTTGGTCCATGTTGGGCTCACTAATTGTCATGACAAGTCTAATTAGTTCACAAGTGTCAAGTCTAACTATTGGGCTAGCCTCCTAACTATAAATAAATAATACCAGTCACAATTAATTATATAGCATACTAATAAATAAATAATTAATACAAGCATCAATTAATATTTATAGCATAATAATATTAATATTTATTCCTAAAATTAGATACTTATGCCAAATTACCAAACTACCCCTAGTTGAAAAAGTGAGAATTTGCAATTTGCAGAGATTGTTGTCTCTTCTCCACTTGTTCTGCTTAGATCTTGCAGTTGCAATCACCCGAACAATAACATCTTCACCCTCCAGAATAACAGGCTCACGATCTGTCAACACGTAGTTCACATCTACGAGTTGGAGATTAAGACTGACCTTTCTTTTCCAGATGTTGTAATGCTCCCCGTCAAACTTCTCAAGTTTGTTAAAACTTGTGTCAAGAAGACTTGCACAGTTGTTCTCCATCTTACTCGGATCTTGCTTTGAGATTGTTATTCCCTTAGATAGATCTTCAGAAGGATTGAACAGATGCCAGAAAATAAAAGTCTGAACGAGATTGTTAGGAAGGTAGCAACAAAACTCTGAACGAGCTTGTTAGGATGATATAACATCTTCCTGAACGGAGATCTAAACTCAAGATGAGTGCCAACTCCAGAAACCAACTGGCAGAAACAAGTGTTGTTCTTCCTTGTAAACACAGTTGCAATTAAGATAGAACAAGAAAGAAGAGAAGAAGACAAAATAAAATTATTCTTCATGGGATAGTGAATACCACTGTTGCTCAAAGCAATATTCGTCCTCTATCGACGATCAGCTCCCAGGAGCCAGCAAGTTCATAAGAGAACTTCTGGAATGCTCGTAGTAACCTCTTTGTGTGACTCGAATTGACTCCTATGGACTCCTCTTCCCAAAAATTTTGTGTCTCAAAATGAGGCCAAAGGGATCTTTATATAGGGAATGATGAAAACCCATCCTCCCCTTCTTTCCAATGTGGGACTAAAAATCCAATATACAAAATTATTATCCTACAATCGCAGCTCAATGCATAGCCCGCTCAACGTCAGTTCAACACTCGCTCAGAACCCGTTCAGCGTCCGTTTATGCAACACGAGCATGTAACCCGAGCATAAAATGCGCATAAAACGAGCGCAAAAAAAGCGCACAAACCCCTTCAGAGCCCGAGCCCGAGTCCGAGTCTGAGTCCGAGTCCGAGTCCAAGTCCAAGTCCAAGTCCGAGTCCGAGTCCGAGTCCGAGTCGCTAAGCCCCTTTGAGACTTAGCTCCTATAGAATAATATCCAATAGCATGAAAAAACTTTAAAAGCTTTCATTGAGGAGTTAATCATTTTTTCTCCTAATAAAATACCCCCACATGGCACCCATGTGTCCCACCATACCCCATGTGCAAACCTCAATACATACAAAGTATTATATTGAGATACACACTTGGTGCCAATGTGGGACTATCTTTACTAATCCAAGGCAAAAACACCAACAAAAGTGACAGAAGCTTTGAAGACTAGAAGCGGTGGACGCTTTGAAGACTGGCTCGGTCTTAGCTCGAACAAGATTCGTGTTCGTCCGAGCTCGCGAGCTAAATTGAGTCTAGATCGATCCTTTCGAGCCTCTAATCGAACTGATTTCAAACATCATTATTAAGCTAGACATTAAGCTCGGCTCGATTAAAATTCGTTCGATAGTTTGATCGAACCGAGTTCGAACACTCTTTGTTCGAGCTCGTCCGTTCGATTTTCAGTCGTAATTTTTAACTGATGCATGCTTCAAAATATCTGGCAGCATCGTGCTCTTCTTTTAGTCTCTTACTTTGGAGGACGCTACTGGAGGAGTATTTGAGCAATAAACTTGGACGAAAGACGGACGAAGGAGAACAAAAAAAAAAATACTTATATTGGCATTAATGAAAATTTACCCACTTTTTTCCTCTTAAAATTCTGCCATAATTAAGTGTTCGTTATTTATATTAGGATAATGGTTGTTTACATTAACTTTTTTTGTTTATGAAAAGGATATCATTAATTAAATCAAATCTTTATTCTATTATTTTTCTATTATCTCATTAATTAAATCAAATTCTATCATCTTTTTATTAATTTTATTTATTTACTTATATATATAATTTTATATTTAAATTTATTAAATAATGATTTATATATACAAGTCTTAACAAAAATTTACTAACAAATTACTTATATATACAAATCTAAAATTTTTTATTTTTTATTTAAATTTATTAACTTATATGTACAAATCTTAAGAATTTTATTTTTAAATATATGGGGGGTTGGCCCGGACCCAACCCGGATTCGGTCCAGACCGACTACGACTGGGTGATGGGTCCGGGCTTCTGTAAATTGCTTCTGGGTCGGACCGGCCCAACCCGCTTCCTCTCTTAGGTTAAGTCCGACCAGGCCCGAACCTGGTCAAAACCAGCCCGTCCCATTACACACCAAGACCAAACATTCAAATGACAAGAGGATCAAATGACATACCTAACATGACTTTATGTAAGTCTACCTTTTCAATACACAGTTTTATACTATATTATATACCGATGTGATATAATAATACCCTAGACTATTTAACTTAGGTACACTTGGTATGATTGAGACATAGTTGCCTATACTATTAAATGTGTGAGTAAGATCAACATAAGAGACCCAATTATTTTATTAAAAGACTACAAACATAGTTAAATAGGTCTAATACTAGTTAATAATTTGTAATGACAACCCACACACATTGTTCACACATTGTTCAACCAGCCCAGAAAAATACCAGAACTCCTTTAAACCTAGCCATGCTTACATGTCAACCTCCTGATTGACTAGCAGGATCGAATTTTCGCCTGGATATCCACATGGATTTTCGTTCATATTTCTCATCATGGCAGATTGTCAAGTCCTCGACCTTTGTCATCATTGATCGTGCCACTCATTGACTGGGATTTTCCGAAGAGGGTATTTGTGGGAGGAGTATTTTATTGACTTGTTACGTAGGAGGACACGACATCTATCGAGAGATTTGTGAGAACCTCACTAACGTTTTGATTCTTGAGTTTGACTAAAAAACTCAGATGAAAACTCAAAATAAAAATAATATAGTTGGGACACGTGGATTTTTAAACATTGAAAGTGTATTTATTTTTCACTTTATCCTCTTGAAAAAAATTCAAGGAATAACATGCATGCAACTCTTCATAGCCTAGTTTTTAAAATAGTAACTCATGAGTTCCTATAGAGTTTTTGTTGATTCTTTTCATCTTCTAGCTTTTTCTTTCCACTTTTCACATCATTTACTATAGGAAGGACCAGAAGAATGGGTTGGAGGAGTTGTAAGACAAAGACTATATTTGTATATTTACACCCTCCATGACAAGGAGTATATTACACAAAAAATCCCATATATCTAGGAATTTTTTTACAATGAGATATTATTTTTAACATAATATTTAAATTCAAATTAGTTTGTTGTTGGTAAGCAAAGCTTCGAACGTCATAGAGTGCGACGAACGTTATCTGTATATGTCAAAAAGTTCAAAAAGTCGAAGATGACGAAGAGAGCTCGAAAGTTGGTTCTAAAAAGTATTATAGCAGTATTAAAAGTAGTGACAAGCTTATATATGTCAAAAATGTCGTGCAACTTTTGTATAATTGTTTTCTCCCAACAACATGTTGCTGTTATACAACAGTAATGTCGATGTTATGTCGTCGGATCTGAGATGGACATTTTTTGTATTTTAATCTGGAACAATGACTTGATTTGAACGTCCATGATTATTCTTTGATTAAGATGTGACATATATAGTGTTCTTCTAACCTAATTACATTACATGTGTCATATTTTCACCAAGAAAGGAAATTATAAACTTAATTTTTCAAGGAGAACAATGTTGGTTCAAGGGATCGTATGGAAAGATTCGTGTCGTCGACTTGATAAGCGAACCTTTATTGTATTTTTGTTCTCCAGAAATTTTTTTCATCTTTGAAGAAATTGTAGTGATCTCTTTGGATCGTTGGGAGGAGTTGAAGGAAAAGTCAGCGAATATTTTTTATTCACTAGTGTAACTTTTATGTGATGGACTCTGGTTGTCCTGTGGTTTTATCATCCATTAAAAAAATTTACATAAAAATAATTGTGTTTGCATTGTGCTCTTTTGCGTTAAATATTGTAATTGTTTGCATGTGTGCACCTTAATTATTTTTATTCTCAGACTTTTCTTCCGGTTTGATGACGGTTTCATGTTGTGGTTATGTGTCCTACCAATAGACTATTCAGTTCATAATAACTCGATTATGAGACTGGACTTTTACTATGTGACGGAGTAGATCGGAATCTGTTTAGATTCATACCTCTAAGGAGATGGCAGGTACAGTTTGGAAATACTCCATAATCTTGTTTGATCTTTTGGTTGAGTTTAGTGTAAATCGTTGTGATGAATTGGTTTTTGGTAATGATAATTGAGTATATTGTTGCAGCATATAAGTATTTTTACTGGAAAAGAAAATAAAGTTGAATTAGAGAATTGGTAAGGATCCACTGGGACTGGATGTCAATGGTAGTTGGCAATTCTTGAGCACACAAAGACACAGCCATTGTTCAATTAAGTTTGAGCAACCACTTTAATACCACCCCGACCGACCCCCCAGGGAGGTTCCTAGTCTGTCCCATGTGGGACTAAATCAACTCAGACCTATTGTATTGATAAAACAAACAAAACTCAGAATATTGCATTTGTTGATCGACGCGGACATAGAACAAACTACTACTAAAAGACTATTTATTTTATTGCATTTGTGTTCCTACTCTGTCCGTCCTAAGTGGGACTAAAACAACTCGAGAACTCTGTAAGTCCTTATTAAGGAAGAAGTCCGAGTTCAAAAATCAACATTCAAATTGGAAAGGATCAACCAAATTTAACCATGCAAAAAATCATTATTTTATAAATTAAATTTGGCAGAGGACCGCGCGAACGCGTATCCCCCTCAGCAACAAATTATGACGTTCACTCTCCCACTTGGGGAGATGATAAGCCAGTACCCCTCCAAAGTGCAATGGAGGCCACTAACCTAGGCCTGGGCATTCTTGATCACCCAAGGACCCCGTCCAGGTAAGTATGGTCTAAGGTTGTCCAACCATCTCTACTTATACAACCACCAACACCCTAGGCCTTCTACCGTGGCCGATGTGGGACTAAAACAACTCTCACCTATTCATTGTATATCCAGTCCCCCCCTCTCTATTGTTCGGTTGTAGAAGCTGTCCGTCCATGTCGATTCAAACAAAACTTGTGTTCAATGGATTGGAGACGTACGCGTTATGTACTACTTGATGCCCCCGAGATTGTTTCTTTCCTTAGGTTCAGTTGACATCTATAACCATCGATCGCACTAACTAATTAGACATAGTGAGTCTAGACTATAACCAGTATGTGCACATTTTTGTTCTTACTTAAAGCACAAAAATATACACAAGTTTTTACCATTACTTGCTTATCTTCGTTACATCTTATTAAATTGGGAAGAGACGGTTTCTATGAAGCGCTGACCAAGTATCAATTTTTTGGACAAAATCAAGAGCTATTTAAGCAATTTTGTTTGTGTCGGCAAATACGTTTTTTTTACGTACTTGAATTTTCTTAAGTCACTTGTGATTTTGCAGCCATAATTTCATTTGAACAATTTTGTTTGTGTCGGCAAATTCGTTTATTTAGGTATTTGAATTTGCTTAGATCAGAAGGAGATAAATAGAAATATGACTGAAGAGCATCGATACTTTATAGACGAGAACGGTAGATATCCTTATAATATTGGATATTGGATATTCGATGTTTAACTACAGTGAACATACATTGCGCGATGGGTATCCGTTGCTTAACTACACCGAATAATTTATGAAATGTATCACCAGAATTTCTTTCTTGGTTATACAAGGGGGTTTCTTTCCAAAGAAAAATTGGTTTTGGCTTATAAGTCCCCTAGTACCCAAGGGTGACTATTTGTGTTCAACATCTAGTGGGTTTAAATATAAAGAGACGTTACATGAATTATTTTGGTTCAAAGACAGTGACCTGACCTTACACATATTGATATGTATGTTTGTGTTATATTTATGCTTGCTATGAAACCAACCATGATTTTTATGATTGCTCAGACAGGACAGTTGGATTTTCAAATTTGTTGGAAAATATCCTTGATATAAGAGCAAATTTATTATCCTTTATAAAGAAATATTCAACTCAACACAAACTTATTATGGGAAACATATTTATGAACAATAACTACTGTTACAAAAAGCTATCACATTTTTATTTTCCTCTTGGCTTTATTTCATACTTAATCAACTTTTATTTAATATTTGCTACCAATCGACATTTTTTTAAAATATACCCAAACCGACACTTTAAGCAATCTTTTAAAGAGAAATCACAATCATTAGGAGAAAAGCAAGAATAGGAGATTCTTATCTGGGGAGATCATGTCCATGTACTAATTTATGCATAAAATGAATAGATTCTTTACCGCTAACAATAAGTGCTAGAAGCTAAATATTATTAGTTATGTACTCTAACTTTAGCAAGCATAGTGCAAAATAATCATATAGTATAGAAACCAAATTTAATTTCTAACATCTGCTCCTAAATATCATCTTTCCAATTTCTAATATGGAAAGTAAGTTTAAATTTTAACATCTCCTCCTAAATATTTGTGGTTTTCAACATTTTTTTTTTTTTTTTGTCAATCTTGCTTCTTCGTAGAACTTCTATTCAAGAACTCCATTTTTCAACATGGAATTTGTTTGTCTATCTTGCTTCTTCATAGAACTTCAATTTAAGAACTCCACTTACTGAACTTTTGCCAGAGCAAATTATGTTTGGTGATATCTACATCTATTATGACCTTTTCCTCGATATCTTAAATATCCACGCAACCCCTAGTAGCTTTTCTTCTTCGAAAAACATCATTGAATTTTATTTTAAAAACTCCCATCATTTTACTTTTTGCTACACATGTTCTCTTTTCACTAGCTAGCATAGGTCACGTAGCTTGGATTGGCTTTAAGGACCTCTCCACACCTCTCCTTCCTTGTACCTCTGGTCCACATCCTCTCCAGAGGAGAGACATAAGTTGGTATTATGTGAGGATTATTTTTGTCTCAAGATTTTAGTTAATTTTCATCTCCAATTGACATAATTACAAAGCACTTCAATTGTATTTTTGATGTTTCTAGTAAAAAAAATGTACAAACCATTTAGCATACAGATATATTCTTGTGTAATAATCTCAAATCAAGATGATAACAAGTAATAAAGGAACAAAAATTTGCTTATAATTCATTTAAAGTAGATGGTGCTCCAGACTGGTACAGAGTTGATGCAATGGAAGGCTTTAAAAGAAAATTTGTATCTAAAGTAGATTCTAATGCACAGCAAAACCTCCCTCCAGATGTGGACTCAAACAAGGTGAATTGGGCTATCTAAAGAAATAAGAGTACAAAAAGGACCAGATCTTATCGCTTCCCCCCGCCACCTCCAAGCTTCGCTCCTTTGGCAGCCTTTGGCATGCTAGCCTTTGGCTGATTCTTCTGAGTTTTGCTCATCAACTCAGCCTTGTTAGCTTTCTTCTCATCCTTGCTCTTCTTTATCCTCTCCTTTATCTCACTGCACATTCAAGCATATTTACCATGGGTACAAACGACTCAAAAGACACTTGTTACTTAAAAGAAAACATTCAATCCTTGCTGCAGTAGAAACATTTTTCAAGTAGTGTCAAAAAGTATCTAACCCACTTCCAAATAAACATACCGCAACTGTGCTTCTCTGGCTGCATCTTGAACTTCAGCCTTTTCAGTTCTCTTCTTTTGTATAACTTCCAAAGTGGCACCAACAATCGACCCGCTAGGGTTGAATTGGGTTGGGTTGGGTTGGGTTGGGTTGGTTCAATTGGATTGGTTTGGTTTACTATGGGTTCGGTTCAGGATTAAACCGGTTCAATTTGGTTTAATTAAAAAATATAGTTTTTAGGTCTTTAAAAAATAGTTCTAGGGTCCAATAAATTCCAGAAAAATTACAGTAAGTCTAATTCTTCATTTCACACTCAAACCTATTATTTTTATAATATTTTAATATTTAATAAAATCACAAAAATTATTTAATACCAAAAAACATAATTTTTAATTAGTTAAAAATTACAGAAAAATTCTGAAAATTCATTTTTTAAATTCTGAAAAATTCTGGGGGTTTACAGAGACCCAATTATTTTATTAAAAGACTACAGACATAGTTAAATAGGTCTAATACTAGTTAATAATTTGTAATGACAACCCATACTCATTTTTCACACATTGTCCAACCAGCCCAGAAAAATACCAAAACTCCTTAAACCTGGCCATGGCTTAGATGTCAACCTCCTGATCGACTAGCAGGATCAAATTTTTGCCTGGATAACCACATGGATTTTCGTTCATATTTCTCATCATGACAGATTGTCAAATCCTCGACCTTTGTCATCATTGATCGTGCCACTCATTGACTGGGATTTTCTGAAGAGGGTATTTGTGGGAGGAGTATTTTATTGACTTGTTACGTAGGAGAACACGACATCTATCGAGAGATTTGTGAGAACCTCACTAACATTTTGATTCTTGAGTTTGACTAAAAAACTCAGATAAAAACTCAAAATAAAAATAATATAGTTGGGACACGTGGATTTTTAAACATTGAAAGTGGATTTGTTTTTCACTTTATCCTCTTGAAAAAATTTAAAGGAATAACATGCATGCAACTCTTCATAGCCTAGTTTTTAAAATATTGATTCTTTTCATCTTCTAGCTTTTTCTTTCCACTTTTCACATCACTTACTATAGGAAGGACAGGGTTGCAGGAGTTGTGAGACAAAGACTATAGTTGTATATTTACACCCTCCATGACAAGGAGTATATTACAAAAAAATGCCATATATGTAGGAATTTTTTTACATTAAGATATTATTTTTAACATAATATTTAAATTCAAATTAGTTTGTTGTTGGTAAGCAAAGTTTCGAACGTCATAGAGTGCGACGAACGTTATCTGTATATGTCAAAAAGTTCAAAAAGTCGAAGAATACGAAGAGAGCTCGAAAGTTGGTTCTAAAAAGTATTATAGCAATATTAAAGGTAGTGACAAGCTTATATATGTCAAAAATGTCATGCAACTTTTGTATAATTGTTTTCTCCCAACAACATGTTGCTGGTATACAACAGTAATGTCGATGTTATGTCGTCGGGTCTGAGATGGACAGTTTTTGTATTTTAATCTGGAACAATGACTTGATTTGAGCGTCCATGATTATTCTTTGATTAAGATGTGACATATATAGTGTTCTTCTAACCTAATTACCTTACATGTGTCATATTTTCACCAAGAGAGGAAATTATAAACTTAATTTTTCAAGGAGAACAATGTTGGTTCAGGGGATCATATGGAAGGATTCGTGTCGTCGACTTGATAAGCGAACCTTTATCGTATTTTTGTTCTCCGGGATTTTTTTTCATCTTTGAAGTAATTGTGGTGATCTCTTTGGATCGGTGGGAGGAGTTGAAGGAAAAGTCAGCGTATATTTTTTATTCACTAGTGTAACTTTTATGTGATGGACTCTGATTGTCCTGTGGTTTTATCATCCATTAAAAAATTTCACATAAAAGTAATTGTGTTTGCGTTGTGCTCTTTTGCGTTAAATATTGTAATTGTTTGCATGTGTGCACCTTAATTATTTCTATTCTCAGACTTTTCTTCTGGTTTGAAGACGGTTTCATGTTGTGGTTATGTGTCCTACCAATAGACTATTCAGTTCATAATAACTCGATTATGAGACTGGACTTATGCTATGTGATGGAGTAGATCGGAATCTGTTTAGATAAGTGCTTAACAGAAGAAATTTCCAAATGAATGCTACAACAAACTTTGAGCGAAGGTTGTTTGACCTTTTGGTTGAGTTTAGTGTAAATCGTGATGAATTGGTTTTTGGTAATGATAATTGAGTATATTGTTGCAGCATATAAGTATATTTTTACTGGAAAAGAAAACAAAGATCAATTAGAGAATTGGTAGGAGCCACTGGGACTGGATGTCAATGGTTGGGACAATTCTTGAGCTCACAAAGACACCACCATTGTTCAATGAAAAGTTTGAGCAACCACCCCGACCGACACCCCAGGGAGGTTCCTAGTCTGTCCCTTGTGGGACTAAAACAACTCAGAATATTGCATTTGTTGATCGACGCGGAAATAGAACAAACTACTCGGAAGACTATTGCATTTGTGTTCCTAGTCTGTCCGTCCCAAGTGGGACTAAAACAACTAAGACCTTTGTAAGTCTATTAACGATGAAGTCAGCGTTCAAAACTCAACAATCAACAATCTAACATTCAAATTGGAAAACAAAAACCAAATCTAAACGTGCAAAAATTCAATTTTTTATAAATTAAAATTGGCAGGGGACCGCGCGAACGCGTATCCCCCTCAGCAACAAATTATGACGTTCACTCTCCCACTTGGGGAGATGATAAGCCAGTACCCCTCCAGAGTGCAATGGAGGCCACTGACCTAGGCCTGGGCATTCTTGATCACCCAAGGACCCCGTCCAGGTAAGTATGGTCTAAGGTTGTCCAACCATCTCTACTTATACAACCACCAACATCCTAGGCCTTCACCGTGGCCCATGTGGGACTAAAACAACTCTCACCTATTCATTGTATATCCAGTCCCCCCCTCTATTGTTCGGTTGTTGAAGCTGTCCGTCCATGTCGATTCAAACAAATTTATGAACAATAACTACTGTTACAAAAAGCTATCACATTTTTATTTTCCTTTTGGCTTTAATTCATACTTAATCAACTTTTATTTAATATTTGCTACCAATCGACATTTTTAAAAAAATCTACCCAAACCGACACTTTAAGCAATCTTTCAATCATGTAAAGAGAAATCCCAATAATTAGGAGAAAAGCAAGAATAGTGGATTCTTCTCTGGGGAGATCATGTTCATGTACTAATTTATGCATGAAATGAATAGATTCTTTACCGCTAACAATAAGTGCTAGAAGCTAAATATTATTAATAATATATTGGTATTTGGTAATTGAGTAAGATAATTCGTATGTATGTTTATAAGATGCTTCTAAATCCTCAGGAGCATCATGAATGTCTATTGCTTAAATGACTTTTCTTTAAATATGGTTATGTACTATAACTTTAGCAATACATACCGCATAGTGCAAAATAATCATATAGTACAGAAACCAAATTTAATTTCTAACATCTGCTCCTAAATATCATCTTTCCAATTTCTAATATGGAAAGTAAGTTTAATTTTTAACATCTCCTTCTAAATATTTGTGGTTTTCAACATGGTTTTTTTTTGTTGTCAATCTTGCTTCTTCGTAGAACTTCTATTCAATAACTCCATTTTTCAGCTTGGAATTTGTTTGTCCATCTTGCTTCTTCATAGAACTTCAATTTAAGAACTCCACTTACTGAACTTTTGCCAGAGCAAATTATGTTTGGTGATATCTACATCTATTATGACCTTTTCCTCAATATCTTAAATATCCACGCAACCCCTAGTAGCTTTTCTTCTTCGAAAAAAACATCATTGAATTTTATTTTAAAAACTCCCATCATTTTACTTTTTGCTACACATGTTCTCTTTTCACTAGCTAGCATAGGTCACATAGCTTGGATTGGCTTTAAGGACCTCTCCACACCTCTCCTTCCTTTTACCTCTGGTCCACATCCTCTCCTTCCTTTTACCTCTGGTCCACATCCTCTCCAGAGGAGAGAAATAAGAATAGTTTAAAGTATCGGCCGATACCGTCCGATACGGCCGATACCGATACAGTTTGGCATGTCCCGATCCGATACCGATCGATACCCGATATTGACTGATACCAACATTAGAGGTCTTTTTTTCAGTCAATTCGGCAAAAAAAATTGAATTAAAAAGACCAATTAGAAAGGATGTAAAAGCATAGTAAGGTTGTAAAAACATATAAAAGAGGAAAACTTATCTATCGCATATAAATCAATCGACAATGATGACTACTATTTCATTCAATATCAAAAATACTAAGAAACAATACTGAAAATACTTTAAATTATGCATAAATGTATAAAATATATTCTCTAAAATGCTAATAATTTAGTAATAGTTGTTTGCTTTCCGCTACCAAAAAATCCGATACTCCGATCCGAAACCACCGATACTACCGATACCGCCGATCCCGATACTCATGGGAATGGTCCGATACCGATTCCGATACCGATACTTTGAACCTTGAAATAAGTTGGTATTATGTGAGGATTATTTTTGTCTCAAGATTTTAGTTAATTTTCATCTGCAATTGACATAATTACATAGCACTTCAATTGTATTTTTGAAGTTTCTAGTAAAAAAAAATGTACAAACCATTTAGCATACAAATATATTCTTATGTAATAATCTCAAATCAAGATGATAACAAGTAATAAAGGAATAATTTTTTGCTTATAATTCATTTAAAGTTGATGGTGCTCCAGACTAGTACAGAGTTGACGAAATGGAAGGCTTGAAAAGAAAATTTGTATCTAAAGTAGATTCTAATGCACAGCAAAACCTCCATCCAGATATGGACTCAAACAAGGAGAATTGGGCTAGCTAAAGAAATAAGAGTACAAAAAGGACCAGATCTTATCGCTTCCTACCGCCACCTCCAAGCTTCGGTCCTTTGGCATGCTAGCCTTTGGCTGATTCTTCTGAGTTTTGCTCATCAACTCAACCTTGATACATAATAGACATTGAGACAAACACTTATAGAGTGAAACTTTGGAACCTATGATACATCATCCAAACAAATGCCCAATTCACTAATTCTATATGATAAATACTTCTACATACTAAATATAGATACTAATGACTATTAAAACCAATTACACTAGAAATTATAGAGAATTATTCAAAAACACACAAAATTGCTCCGTATCACACGGTATCACACTGTATCGTGATACGACCTACTCGTGTCCAATTATGGACATGTATCTAGCATCCCAACCTCGATCTAAGTCCAATTTGACTAAATTGGTCTAATGACACACACTTGATGTGTCAATCCCGAAATTCTCCAAAAATATACACAAATCACCACATAGAATTCACAATACATAACCAATTGATCTAGAACTTGCTCCTATAGGTAGCCCTATGCCATTTGGGTATTCCTAAGAGTCAAATGTATGATTTGGGGCTCAAAATAGAGATTAATTGAGATCTATACCTATTGGGAGATGGATTCCCAATGAAAAGCATAATGGACACGATTCGGACATGATCTCACCACCAAAGCTTATCCTTCTTGTGCTCTTTGCTTCTCCAAGCTCCAAGCTCCTTGATGAATGAAAATGAGAGAGAATGTGAAGAAATTGAGAAAGAAATTGATGGAGAGAATGTGAGAAATTGGGGATCTAAAATAAAATACAATTAAGAAGGAGAGAGAGAGAGAGAGAGAGAGAGAGAGAGAGAGAGAGAGGAGAGCCCCCTTATAGTGGCCAACCCCTATTCTCCATTTTCCAAGTCATTGTCAATGTCCAATATGTCCCTACTAGTTAGTTATGGATATGATTAAGGATGGACCATTTTGGAAAGCTTCTAACTAATTCTAATTAAGCTAATTCTTTTTAGTTAAGTAGTGGAAACAGACCTATTGGGCTTGGTCCATGTTGGGCTCACTAATTGTCATGACAAGTCTAATAGGTTCACAAGTGTCAAGTCTAACTATTGGACAAGCCTCCTAACTATAAATAAATAATACCAGTCACAATTAATTATATAGCATACTAATAAATAATTAATTAATACAAGCATCAATTAATATTTATAGCATACTAATATTAATATTTATTCCTAAAATTAGATACTCATGCCAAATTATCAAACTACCCTTAGTTGGAAAAGTGAGAATCAGCAATTTGCAGAGGTTGTTGTCTCTCCTCCACTTATTCTGCTTAGATCTTGCAGTTGCAATCACCCAAACAATAACATCTTCACACTCCAAAATAATAGGCTCACGATCTGTCAACACGTAGTTCACATATACGAGTTCGAGATTAAGACTGACCTTTCTTTTCCAGATGTTGTAATGCTCCCCGTCAAACTTCTCAAGTTTGTTAAAACTTGTGTCAAGAAAACTTGCACGGTTGTTCTCCATCTTACTCGAATCTTGCTTTGAGATTGTTATTCCCATAGATAGATCTTCAGAAGGATTGAACAGATGCCAGAAAATAAAAGTCTGAACGAGCTTGTTATGAAGGTAGCAACAAAACTCTGAACAAGCTTATTAGGATGATATAAGATCTTCCTGAAAGGAGATCTAAACTCAAGATGAGTGCCAACTGGCAGAAACAAGTGTTATTCTTTCTTGCAAACACAGTTGTAATTAAGATAGAACAAGAAAGAAGAGAAGAAGACAAAATAAAATTATTCTTGCTGGGACAGTGAAGACCACCGTTGTTCAAAGCAACGTCCGTTCAACGTCAGTTCAACACTCGCTCAACGTCAGTTCAACACTCGCTCAGAACCCGTTCAACGTCCGTTTATGCAACATGCGCATGCAACCCGAGCATAAAACGCACATAAAACGAGCGCAAAATAAGCACACAAATACCTTGTGACGATGCTGACGTGCTAAGTGTAAAGTGCACCAACAAAGCGCCACTTTGCGCGCGAGCCCGAGTCCGAGTCCGAGTCCAAGTCCGAGTCCGAGTCGCTAAGCCCCTTTGAGACTTAGCTCCTATAGAATAATATCCAATATCATGAAAAAAGTTTAAAAGCTTTTATTGAGGAGTTAATCATTTTTTCTCCTAATAAAATATCCCTACATGGCACCCATGTGTCCCACCATACCCCATGTGCAAACCTCAAAACATACAAAGTATTATATTGAGATACACACTTGGTGGTGTAGCCAATGTGGGACTATCTTTACTAGTCCAAGGCAACAACACTAACAAAAGTAATAGCATCTTTGAAGACTAGAAGCGGTGGACGCTTTGAAGACTGGCTCGGTCTTAGCTCAAACTCGATTCGTGTTCGTCCGAGCTCGCGAGCTAAATCGAGTCTAGATCAATCCTTTCGAGCCTCTAATCGAACTAATTTCAAACATCATTATTAGGCTCGACATTAAGATCGGTTCGATTAAAATTCGTTCGATAGTTTGATCGCACTACCAAAAAAAGTCAAATTAGTGACGCCAAAAAATGTCGCCAAATGACAATAAAACGTCGCTAAACTCGTTTAGCGACGTAATTAGCGACGTTTTAACGCAGTCGGAAGAAACCAAGTCGCTGAACGGAAAAATGTCGCTAAACGTCGCTATGCCGACATTTTTTAGCGACTTTATTGAGTCGCTAAATGTAGCGACGTTTAGCGACGCGGCGTCACGAAATAGCGACGTTTATTAAAGTCGCTAAACGTCGCTCATTAGCGACTTTTATAGCGACGTAACAGCGACGTCTTTAATGACCTGGCAGTACTGCCATGTCAGCAATTTGCGACGTACAGCGACATATTTTTAGCGACGTTTAGCGACGTCGTTAGCGACGGTTACTGACACGTCGCTAATTAGCGACTTGTTTAGCGACTTATAAAAACGTCGCTAGACGTCGCTAAACGTCGCTAACTACGTCGCTAAATTTACAAAAAAATTAAAAAAAAAACTGAATTGTTCCAAACTATTATTCCTCTAATTTATAAATTTGTAATTAAAAATAGACCCGGAGCAACCCTCCGTTGAATTCTATGGGTTCGCCGACCCCTTCGATGGAACACAAACATTATAGACAGACAATAAAATTATCACAGTTATAAAAGTATCACAGTATCACAGTCACACAAAATGGGTATAAACAGCATCACAAAATACATAATATATAAGTATCAGAGTATCACAGTAACACAAAATGCATAATATATAAGTATATGAAACATTATAGTATCAATCTCGAGGATTTCCAAAACGGGGCTGATACCAGTCCCTCAAATACTGCGCATAAACAGCGTTTATGTTATCAAGCTCCGCTATGGGTGCTGGGTGACTAGAACTCCCCGTCTGAGATACAGCCGCGATAGGTGCTGGGTGACTGGAACTCCCCGCAGGTGGTATCTCTTCCTCCTTAGCAGTAGGAGGTATCACTTCCTCCTTAACAGTAGGAGGCATCACTTCCTCCTTAACAGTAGGAGGTGTCGCTCTCTTGGGTGCCATCTGGTAAGATAGATGAAAACAAAGAATTAGCAGTATAATAATGATACCATAATATCTTATAATAATGATAATTCTTTGCAATTGAAAATGAAATTGAATTATGAGATTTGGATGATAAAGATTAAAGTAAATAGTAGTATCTAAGACACACACACAAAACCAGTGGCTCGACTGATACACTGAGACACAGTGGTTGAGGCACACTGTGCACACACACAAAACCAGTTTTCACAGTGTGCACTGACTGAGGAACCCGACACTCTCACATCCCCCAAATGCAAATACCCAAACTCACACTACAACTAACAATTGATGCCTAGGTCTTATACACCTACACACACGTATGGTTGAGCTATTTTCAAATTCCAGTCTTATATACCTACAGACCAGTATTTTGAATACCAGTTTCGGGTGTAAGTTGGTATAAGATACTAGATGCATCAAAGATTACAAAGCTCAACATCTTATATGTCTTATGACTTGCATTAAAGAAAGTGACGGATTCTGACTAGATTTTACAAGAGTTAAAACCATGTTACAAACTCACTTCTATGTAACCATATTAATTTTCATCTAAAGATTTAGAACAATTAGTTATGGTTATTATCAAATAATCCATAGATCTGATTTAGTACACAATCAGGTATAACTATTTTGTTCACAACCTATAATAATACACTTAAGGGATTCAATTATGAAAGAATGTATCAATATTTAGAGAGTCAAGAAAACAATCTACAACTTTATTATCGAAGTAAGAGTATTCCATGTGATTAGTAAAATAAATAATAGCAATGGATAATAGGTAAACACAGAGTAAACACAGAGTAGCTCAACATCTTATATTTAGAGAGTCAAGAAAACAATCTACAACTTTATTATCGAAGTAAGAGTTTTTTTTTAGATCCCTGCAAGTTTTTTTTAGTCAAGAAAACAATCTGCAAGTTTTTTTTATATATATAGAATGCATAATAGAGAGAGAAAGAGAGAGAGAGTGCCAAAACCTAAACATGATCTAAGATAGGATAAATCATGTAATTTTTAATTAAAATTTATTTCATATCTAATTATTCTACCATAATAATCAACTTGAGTATAATAAAATAAAATAAAAGTCTGCAAAACAGAAACTAGCATTCACATATACATAAGATTTTCAATAATTAGTTTATTACTTGTCCCTTAAATATACTTAATATTTAAATCTCAGAGTTCGTAAAAAGAAAACATACTACAATAATACTATTATGCATGCTATAATATGGTAGATAAATTTAAATCCTAACCCTAAACCTAACCCTAACCCTAACCGTAACCCTAACCCTAAACCTAACCCTAACCCTAACCGTAACCCTAAACCTAACCCTAACCCTAAACTGCGTCTGTGTGTGTGTGTCTGCGTCTGTGTGTCGTGTGTGTGTGTCGTGTGTGTGTCTGCGTCTGTGTGTGTGTCGTGTGTGTGTGTCGTGTGTATCTGTGTGCGTGTGTCGTGTCTGTCAAGTGTGTCTTGTGTCAGTGTCACATGAGAGAGAGAGAGAGAGAGAGAGAGAGATTACCTAGAGCTCGAGAAGGAGGAGGGGGATGCCGGAGTAGCCGCAGCCGTGGATGCGTCGGTCGCCGGAGAGGGGGGGGGCGGGGGAAATCGAAAAGTTTTTGAAATTTTCGACAGATCGAGAAAAGAAACCTGAGCCCTAATTAAACAAAATTTAGCGACGTTTAGCGACGTCAAATAAAAACGTCGCTAAAATAAAAATTAGCGACGCCAACGACGTCGCTAAATACGTTGCTAAATGTTTTTGATAGATACGTCGCTAATTATGACGCTAAACGTCGCTAAATCAGATATATTAGCGACGTTTAGCGACCTTAATTGAACTTATAGCGACTATTCATTTAAAATCTTAATAAAAGTCGCTAAACGTCGCTAAATGTCGCCATTTAGCGACGACTAGCGACGATTTTTACCGAGTCGCAAATTTAGCGACGTTTTTACTTGGAGTCGCTAAAACACGTCGCTAATCCCGCTTATTCTTGTAGTGTCGAACCGAGTTTGAACACTCTTTGTTCAAGCTCGTCCGTTCGATTTTCAGTCGTAGTTTTGAACTGATGCATGCTTCAAAATATCTGGCAGCATCGTGCTCTTCTTTTAGTCTCTTACTTTGGAGGACGCTACTGGAGGAGAAGTTGAGCAATAAACTTGGACGAAAGACGGACGAAGGAGAATAAAAAAAAACTTATATTGGCATTAATGAAAATTTACCCACTTTTTTCCTCTTAAAATTCTGCCATAATTAAGTGTTCGTTTATTTATATTAGGATAATGGTTGTTTACATTAACTTTTTTGTTTATGAAAAGGATATCATTAATTAAATCAAATCAAATCTTTATTCTATTATTTTTATATTATCTCATTAATTAAATCAAATTCTATCAAATTTTTATTAATTTTATTTATTTACTTATATATATAATTTTATATTTAAATTTATTAACCAATGATTTATATATACAAATCTTAACAAAAATTTACTAACACATTACTTATATATACAAATATGAAATTTTTTATTTTTTATTTAAATTTATTAACTTATATATACAAATCTTAAGAAATTTATTTTTAAATATATGGCGAGTTGGCCCGGACCCAACCCGGGTTCGGTCCGGACCAACCTCGACTGGGTGATGGGTCCAGGCTTCGGTAAATTGCTTCTGGGTCGGACCGGCCTGACCAGCTTCCTCTCTTAGGTTAAGTCCGACCAGGCCCGAACCTGGTCAAAACCGGCCCGTCCCATTACATACCAAGACCAAACATTCAAATGGCAAGAGGATCAAATGACATACCTAACATGACTTTATGTAAGTCTACCTTTTCAATACACATTTTTATACTATATTATATACTGATGTGATATAATAATACCCAAGACTATTTAATTTTGGTACACTTGGTATGATTGAGACTTAGTTGCCTATACTATTAAATGTGTGAGTAAGATCAACATAAGAGACTGTCACGCCCCAGTCTCAAAATACCGTAGGACTAGACACGTGGCAATGGCCAGCAGCACACACCGATGGGTAAATCCAATTTAATGTACCTATCAGGGTGTACTTATGTCACGCCCCAGTCCCAAAATACCGAGGGACTAGACACGTGGCAATGGCCAGCAGTACGCACCGATGGACAAACCCAATTTAATGGATCCATCAGGACATACTTAAGCTGTACAACAATAAATAGGTCCAATATTACAAGTCACAGTCTATTCTAATCTCATCCACAACAGATAATCACAGATTAAATGCCAGAATAATGCAAATAGAAATAACTATCAAATCTCAATAAAAGTGTCTCGGTGAACAATCCGAGAATAAGTCTGATACATCAATGCAAATAGACAGGAAATAAAGGAACTGGAAATAGAAATAACTAACGATGTAAAGAAAATGCTCAGGAGAAGTCCTCTGGCTCGATCTCATTCTCAGGTTCTGGTACAGCTCCTGGAAGTGCTCATGTACGGTATATCTCTGGATGGATCTCTTCGGCTATACCTGGGAACATAATCCGGATCCAGGTCCTCAGGGGACATAACAAGGTACAGATAATACAAGCTAATATAAATGCAGTACAGCAGATAATGCAATAAATAGGGTAAGAATGTAACCATCTATGTGAAATGCAAGTGAGAGCATCACTAGTACTCAGGCTGAGACCGCTACAAGCTCTGTGTCGGGGAGCCGGTAGCAGTAATAACACGTAAAGGGTCTAGCTCTGCTGGAGAGTCTACAACCTCACAATAGTAGTGGATATATATATGGAACAGCCTGTAGCCTGTGTGTCTCTCCCCACCCAATGTAACCACGCATATCATGACCATAACGTCTCATGTCCATGTCAGCGGGATCATATCTAATGCAACAAGTCATATAATATCTAAGAATATAATGTCTATGTCAATCCTGTATCCTACACAAAATCACCATGAATATCTCAGAAAGATTCTGTCTGCATGAATAGTGTCAAGTGTCATGGGTCCTGATGTACTTGATAAGACAAGTACGAGAAAGTAAAGGGTCCGAAATATCCATCTCTAGATGACGTACCCAACACCGCGTACGGGGTTGGCACCCGACTATAATCGGACACTAAGTACGTCACACGGTTCCTAGGTTAAGCATGTACAACCATATATATATATAAGTCAAGGAAATAAGTAACAAAGACTGCAAGTTTTGGCGAGGTACACTTGCCTGATGTTTGATTTCCAACTACTGTTCTGTTACTCGGGAAATTTCCAGAAATGTCTCCGGATGCTGAAATAAACATTACCATCATGCTCAGAAGATAACAAATAGCTAGAAATGCCTGTCCTTGAGTCCAATTTGGAGACAAGGGCAAAAAATGACAATTTTGGGTCAAAGCGGGGTCCACATGTGGCCCGCTTCGCACCGAAAAATGTGTCAGGGTCAAAGGTCTCCAAATTCGTCAAACTTAGTGTCAACAGGTCCAGAATGATGATATAAACTCAATGGAACTTCCAGAATTAGATTTCGATGAGCCGATCACAAAATTGCCCGTCAAGTGGAGCCTGTGGGGCCCACGACACGCGATTTTGTCAACGTTCTCGGAATCGAACCAAACTTTGGGTCACAGGACCAGCGTATTGCTACGAGTCCGATGGCGCAAGTTTCGTTTCTATCCGACGTGTGTACACAAAGTTAGGACGCGTTCCAGAACTGACGGATATGGGACGGTGTCCGCGGATACGCGTTGATTCCGGTGTGCACGCACATCCAAATCAACTTCTGTGAAATCTCGCACGTCCGTATCGACGGCGCGCACGTATCGGTGAAGACCGCACGCGACCAAGTCGTCCCGTTTGGCCGGGCGTACTCAGTTCCGGGGTGAATTAGGGCGTTGATTTTCCTATTTTTGGATCGCGGTTCGCGATCGCCACAGGACGCGGTGCACCGAGCGGGTTGCACGGACACCGAGAGGGTCACGCAGGGTTCGCGATGCAACAGACAGAATCGTAAACGGGGTAGCGAGGAGAGAGAAACAGGTACCTGAACAGGGCTTGAAAAACTGACTTTTCTCGTGTCTGACACGACACGAATTGTCGGCGCGACCTAGGGTTAGGGTTTGCTGTTGCCGGAGCTCCGGCGGCTGGAGGCGGGCCGTAGGGGCGGCGCTGGCGGCGTGCCGGAGCGGGCGGGGGACGCTGGCAGGGAGGCGGCTGCGGCTGCTGCTAGGGTTCGCTGAGGTGGAGGAAGGAGGAGGATAGGTCGGGGCGGCGCGGCGAGGGCGGGGCACGGCGGCTGGGCAGCGAGGCGGAGCCAGGGGAGGAAGGGGCGGAGGTCGACGGCTTCGGCGGCGAGTCTGGGTGTGGCGGAGACTAGGGTGGATCTGCCGGAGGGGGGGTTCTAGGTTTTAAATAGGGGCTAGGCGGAGGGTCGTGGCCGACGGGGCCGGGCGAGGCACGGCGTGGCGCTGGAAGCGGGCGGCGCGGCCGGAGGCGCGGGGAGCGGCGGCAGAAGCGGGCCGGCGGAGCGGTTCGGGCGGGGGAGGGGGAGACTGCTAGCGGGTTCGGGTGCGGGTCGGGTTCGGTCGGGCGGACCCGACCCGCTAGGCGGGTTGGACCGGTCCGGTCTAGCTGAATCGGGTTCGGCCGGTTCAGTCCGGTTTGAACCGGTTCAGTCCGGTCTAATTGGATATTTTAATTTTAATTATTTAAAAATGGTTTTCGGGCATTTAAAAATGTTTTCGGGGTCCAATAAATTTCCAGAAAATTATCCTAAGTCCAGTTTTTTATTTTACACCATAAAATATTATTTTTATAATATTTTAATATAATTTATAAAAATTTAATTTTATTTAATACCAAAATACCCTGATTTTTAATTAGAAATTTTTTTCGAAAAATCTCTGAAAATTTTGAAAAATCCAGTTTTAAAAATCTTAAAAAAATTAGGGGGTTTACAACTTAAGCTGTAATACAACAATAAGGGTATATGCTACTAATCTCAACCACAATAGATAATCACAAAATAAATGTCAGAATAATCAAGATCAAAATATATATCCAACAAATCTCAATAAAAAGTCCTGGGGAACAACCTGATATTGAGTTTGATACATCAGTTCAATAAACATGAAACAACAGAAATAATTGAGTACAGATAAAGAGATACTCAAGAGAAATCCTCGGCGATCACCTCGTCCTCTGGTAATGGTACTACTCCAACTTCTGCTCCTGTCATGTACACCTCAGGGTAGATCTCCTCTGTTAAAGCTGGGGACATTATCCGGATTCCAGGTACTCAGGGGACATAGCAAGGTACAAGAATAACTTAAGCCAAAGATGTGCAGTATAAATAAATGAATAGGGTAAACTATATAACCAGCTATGTGATATGCAAGTGAGAGCATTAATCATACTCAGGCTGAAACTACCATAGGCTCTGTGTCGGAGAAACCCATAGCAGAATTTATCTCGAAGGGCCAGAACTTGTGCCAAAGCTCTGTGTCATAGTCTAAGGCACCTCCATAAAACTACATATATATAATATAATCAGCCTTTAATATGGTAATACTCTCCCCACCCAATGTAATCACACGTCTCATGTCCACGATGTCTCATGTCCATGTCACGCAAGATCATGACCTCTAACTGATGCAACGAGTCATAATGATAGCTACGCATATAAAAATCTATGTCACGAATCATGTAACCTATACAGAATCACCATGAATAACTCAGAAGATTTTGTCTCATGAATAGTGTCAAGTGTCCTATGGTATGACGTACTTGATAATGCAAGCACGAAGATATATATAGGGTCTCGATATCCATCTCTAGGTGACATTTCACAACTCTGCGTACGGCGTTGACACCCGAATATTATTCGGACGTTAAGTAATGTCACACGGTCCTAGGTTGAACATATATATCATAGGAATAGATCAAAAGAATAATATGAAACAAATTACTGCAAGTATTGGCAAGGTACACTTGCCTGGGGTTTGGTTTCCATCTGCTGTTCTGGTATCAGCGGGATCTGCAGGTACTCCTCCGGTTGCTGAAATAATTATTACCATCATGTTCAGAAGATATCAAATAGCTAGAATTGCATGTCCATAAGTCTAATTTGGACACAGGGGCAAAAGTGACAGTTTCTGATCAAAGCGGGGTCTACATGTGGCCCGCTTCGCACCGGAAAATGTGCCAGAGATAAAGTTCTCCAAATTCGTCAAACTTAGTGTCTATAAGTCCAGAACGACGATACAAACCCAACGGAATGTTCAGAACTGGATTCCGATGAGCCGATCACAAAATTGCCCGTCAAGTGGATCGTGGGGCCCACGATACGGGATTTTGTCAACGTTCTCAAAATCGAACCAAACTTGGGTCACAGGACCAGCGTATTGCTACGAGTCCGAT
Source organism: Iris macrosiphon (assembly GCA_036927795.1). Lineage (NCBI taxonomy): Eukaryota > Viridiplantae > Streptophyta > Magnoliopsida > Asparagales > Iridaceae > Iris > Iris macrosiphon. Next base: position 22,851,440 of record JAYESA010000004.1, on the reverse strand, counting down.
GGTGCAAGTTTCATTTCAAAACGACGAGCACACACGAAGTTACGATGACTTTCAGAACAGGGCCGATACGGGGCGTTGTCGACGGATACGCGTTGATTCCGGTGTGCACGCACATCCAAATTAACTTCCACAAAATCCTACATGTCCGTATTAACAGTGTGCACCTTTCGGTAAAGTTCGCACATGACCAAGTCGCCTCGTTTAGCAGGGCGCACCCAGTTCCAAAAAAATTAAAATTTTTAAATAACCAATATTTTGGTCATATTCACCCTCGAATATATTACAAACTAAAGCTCAATAAAATAAACTAAAAATAGGGTTTAAAACTTGGTCATATGGTCTAAATTACTGTTCTAGCCAATTTTGAAAATATTTAACTGGTTGGACGCAAAACGGTCGTGAACTGGGCAGTTCGGGATAATTTCTGATTTTTAGAAATTGGGGGTTTATTTTCCTGATTTTGCGTCACAGTTTGCGATCGACACAGGACACGATACCCCGAACGAGTTGCACGGGGTTCGAGACGGTCACGCAGGGAACGCGTCATAATAGACCGATCAAAAATTGGTGCGATGAGGAGAGAGAACAACTCACCGAAAAAAGGTCAAAAATGACTGAAATTACGCGTACGCGAGGGCGCGGTACGGCGCTGGCGGCGGAGCTGTGGCTGCTGGGGTCGGTGGCGACGTCGTCGGCGTGCTGCCCGTCTGATCACGGCGGAGGAGACGTCGCCGGAGGCGGTGGTCGGGGGTCACGGCGGAGCTGGTCGGGACGGAGGCTCGTCGGCGCTGGGGAAGCTCGGTGGTGCTGGAGGAGCTCGGTTGATGGTGTTTGACGATGGAGATGACGATGAGGGGTTCGACTTCGCCGGGGGATGGTGGCGGTGGCGAAGTGGGCTGATGGGTGTTCGAGGTGGCGGTGCTGGTAATAATTGGTGAAGACGGGGGTTTAAATAGGGGCACGACGGCCGTTCCGGGGAGCTGATAGGTCGTCGGGGAAGTGAGCAGACGGCGACGGCGGTTGGAGAAGATGAAGAGGCGACGGGGAGGCGAGGCGGCGGGCTGAGAAATGATCGAGGATCGCGGCGGCCGGGGAAGTCGAACAGGCGGAGGGAAAAATCGGGGGTTAGGGTTAGGTTACTGTAGCAGTTGTTTAACGGGTCGGGTTTCGGGTAGTGGGTCGGGTTCGGATCCGAATCCGACCCGCTAGGGTTGAATTGGGTTGGGTTGGGTTGGTTCAACTGGGTTTGGTTTGGTTTACTATAGGTTCGGTTCAGGATTAAACCGGTTCAATTTGGTTTAATAAAAAACATAGTTTTTAGGTCTTTAAAATATAGTTCTGGGTCCAATAAATTCCAGAAAAATTACAGTAAGTCTAATTCTTCATTTTACACTCAAACATATTATTTTTATAATATTTTAATATTTAATAAAATCACAAAAATTATTCAATACCAGAAAACATAATTTTTAACTAGTTAAAAATTAGAGAAAAATTCTGAAAATTTATTTTTTAAATTCTGAAAAATTCTGGGGGTTTACAGAGATCCAATTATTTTATTATAATACTACAGACAAAGTTAAATAGGTCTAATACTAGTTAATAATTTGTAATGACAACCCACACACATTTTTCACACATTGTCCAACCAGCCCAGAAAAATACCAGAACTCCTTAAACCTGGCAATGGTTTAGATGTCCACCTCCTGATCGACTAGCAGGATCGAATTTTTGCCTGGATATCCACATGGATTTTCGTTCATATTTCTCATCATGGCAGATTGTCAAGTCCTCGACCTTTGTCATCATTGATCGTGCCACTCATAAACTGGGATTTTCCGAAGAGGGTATTTGTGGGAGGAGTATTTTATTGACTTGTTACGTAGGAGAACACGACATCTATCGAGAGATTTGTGAGAACCTCACTAACATTTTGATTCTTGAGTTTGACTAAAAAACTCAGATAAAAACTCAAAATAAAAATAATATAGTTGGGACATGTGGATTTTTAAACATTGAAAGTGGATTTGTTTTTCACTTTATCCTCTTGAAAAAATTTAAAGGAATAACATGCATGCAACTCTTCATAGCCTAGTTTTTAAAATATTGATTCTTTTCATCTTCTAGCTTTTTCTTTCTACTTTTCACATCACTTACTATAGGAAGGACCGGTTGCAGGAGTTGTGAGACAAAGACTATATTTGTATATTTACACCCTCCATGACAAGGAGTATATTACAAAAAAATCCCATATATGTAGGAATTTTTTTACATTATGATATTATTTTTAACATAATATTTAAATTCAAATTAGTTTGTTGTTGGTAAGCAAAGCTTCGAACGTCATAGAGTGCGACGAACGTTATCTGTATATGTCAAAAAGTCGAAGATGACGAAGAGAGCTCGAAAGTTGGTTCTAAAAAGTATTATAGCAGTATTAAAGGTAGTGACAAGCTTATATATGTCAAAAATGTCGTGCAACTTTTGTATAATTGTTTTCTCCCAAAAACATGTTGCTGGTATACAACAGTAATGTCGATGTTATGTCGTCGGGTCTGAGATGGACAGTTTCTGTATTTTAATCTGGAACAATGACTTGATTTGAGCGTCCATGATTATTCTTTGATTAAGATGTGACATATATAGTGTTCTTCTAACCTAATTACATTACATGCGTCATATTTTTACCAAGAGAGGAAATTATAAACTTAAGTTTTCAAGGAGAACAATGTTGGTTCAGGGGATCGTATGGAAGGATTCGTGTCGTCGACTTGATAAGCGAACCTTTATCGTATTTTTGTTCTCCGGGATTTTTTTTCATCTTTGAAGTAATTGTGGTGATCTCTTTGGATCGGTGGTAGGAGTTGAAGGAAAAGTCAGCGTATATTTTTTATTCACTAGCGTAACTTTTATGTGATGGACTCTGATTGTCCGGTGGTTTTATCATCCATTAAAAAATTCCACATAAAAGTAATTGTGTTTGCGTTGTGCTCTTTTGCGTTAAATATTGTAATTGTTTGCATGTGTGCACCTTAATTATTTCTATTCTCAGACTTTTCTTCCGGTTTGAAGACGGTTTCATGTTGTGGTTATGTGTCCTACCAATAGACTATTCAGTTCATAATAACTCGATTATGAGACTGGACTTATGCTATGTGATGGAGTAGATAGGAATCTGTTTAGATTCATACCTCTAAGGAGATGGCAGGTACAGTTTGGAAATACTCCATAATCTTCCATCCTTTAAATAAGTGCTTAACAGAAGAAATTTCCAAATGAATGCTACAACAAACTTTGAGCGAAGGTTGTTTGACCTTTTGGTTGAGTTTAGGGTAAATCGTGATGAATTGGTTTTTGGTAATGATAATTGAGTATATTGTTGCAGCATATAAGTATTTTTACTGGAAAAGAAAATAAAGATCAATGAGAGAATTGGTAGGAGCCACTGGGACTGGATGTCAATGGTAGTGGCAATTATTGAGCACACAAAGACACCACCATTGTTCAATGATAAGTTTGGGCAATGAAAAGTTTGGGCAACCACCCCGACCGACACCCCAGGGAGGTTCCTAGTCTGTCCCATGTGGGACTAAAACAACTCAGAATATTGCATTTGTTGATCGACGCGGAAATAGAACAAACTACTCAGACTATTGCATTTGTGTTCCTAGTCTGTCCGTCCCAAGTGGGACTAAAAAAACTCCAGACCTTTGTAAGCCAAAAATCAACAATCAACATTCAAATTGTAAAGGAAAAACCAAATTTAAACGTGCAAAAATCCAATATTTTATAAATTAAAATTGGCAGTGGACCGCGCGAACGCATATCCCCCAAAGCAACAAATTATGACGTTCACTCTCCCACTTGGGGAGATGATAAGCCAGTACCCCTCCAGAGTGCAATGGAGGCCACTGACCTAGGCCTGGGCATTCTTGATCACCCAAGGACCCCGTCCAGGTAAGTATGGTCTAAGGTTGTCCAACCATCTCTACTTATACAACCACCAACACCCTAGGCCTTCTACCGTGGCCGATGTGGGACTAAAACAACTCTCACCTATTCATTGTATATCCAGTACCCCCCTCTCTATTGTTCGGTTGTTGAAGCTGTCCGTCCATGTCGATTCAAACAAAACTGGTGTTCAATGGATTGGAGACGTACGCGTTATGTACTACTTGATGCCCCCGAGATTGTTTCTTTCCTTATATTCAGTTGACATCTTTAACCATCGATCGCACTAACTAATTAGACATAGTGAGTCTAGACTATAACCAGTATGTGCACATTTTTGTTCTTACTTAAAGCACAAAAATATACATAAGTTTTTACCATTACTTGCTTATCTTCGTTATATCTTATTAAATTGGGAAGAGACGGTTTCTATGAAGCGCTGACGAAGTGTCAATTTTTTGGACAAAATCAAGAGCCACTTATGATTTTGCAGCCATAAATTTATTTAAGCAATTTTGTTTGTGCCGGCAAATATGTGTTTTTTACGTACTTGAATTTTCTTAGGTCATTTGTGATTTTGCAGCCATAATTTCATTTGAACAATTTTGTTTGTGTCGGCAAATTCGTTTATTTAGGTATTTGAATTTGCTTAGATCACAAGGAGATAAATAGAAAAATGACTAAAGAGCAACGATACTTTATAGACGAGAACATTAGATATCCTTATAATATTGGATATCCGATGTTTAACTACAGTGAACATACATTGCGCGATGGGTATCCGTTGCTTAACTACACTGAATAATTTATGAAATGTATCACAAGAATTTCTTTCTTGGTTATACAAGGGGTTTTTTTCCAAAGAAAAATAGGTTTTGGCTTATAAGTCCCCTAGTATCCAAGGGTGACTATTTGTGTTCAACGTCTAGTGGGTTTAAATATAAAGAGGCGTTACATGAATTATTTTGGTTCAAAGACAGGTGACCTAGACCTTACATATATTGATATGTATGTTTGAGTTATATTTATGGTTGCTATGAAACCAACCATGATTTTTATGATTGCTCAGACAGGACAGTTGTATTTTCAAATTTGTTGGAAAATACCCTCGATACAAGAGCAAATTTATTATCTTTTATAAAGAAATATTCAACTTAACACAAACTTTTTATGGGAAATAGATTTATGAACAATAACTACTATTACAAAAAGCTATCACATTTTTATTTTCCTTTTGGCTTTATTTCATACTTAATCAACTTTTATTTAATATTTGCTACCAATCGACATTTTTTAAAAAATCTACCCAAACCGACACTTTAAGCAATCTTTCAATCATGTAAAGAGAAATCCCAATAATTAGGAGAAAAGCAAGAATAGTGGATTCTTCTCTGGGGAGATCATGTTCATGTACTAATTTATGCATGAAATGAATAGATTCTTTACCGCTAACAGTAAGTGCTAGAAGCTAAATATTATTAATAATATATTGGTATTTGGTAATTGAGTAAGATAATTTGTATGTATGTTTATAAGATGCTTCTAAATCCTCAGGAGCATCATGAATGTCTATTGCTTAAATGGCTTTTCTTTAAATATAGGGCTTTTCTTTAAATATGGTTATGTACTCTAACTTTAGCAATACATACCACATAGTGCAAAATAATCATATAGTATAGAAACCAAATTTAATTTCTAACATCTGCTCCTAAATATCATCTTTCCCATTTCTAATATGGAAAGTAAGTTTAATTTTTAACATCTCCTCCTAAATATTTGTGGTTTTCAACATGGTTTTTTTTGTTGTTGTCAATCTTGCTTCTTCGTAGAACTTCTATTCAATAACTCCATTTTTCAACATGGAATTTGTTTGTCCATCTTGCTTCTTCATAGAACTTCAATTTAAGAACTCCACTTACTGAACTTTTGCCAGAGCAAATTATGTTTGGTGATATCTACATCTATTATGACCTTTTCCTCAATATCTTAAATATCCACGCAACCCCTAGTAGCTTTTCTTCTTCGAAAAAACATCATTGAATTTTATTTTAAAAACTCCCATCATTTTACTTTTTGCTACACATGTTCTCTTTTCACTAGCTAGCATAGGTAACGTAGCTTGGATTGGCTTTAAGGACCTCTCCACACCTCTCCTTCCTTGTACCTCTGGTCCACATCCTCTCCAGAGGAGAAGATGGGCAAGCCCGGAGCTGCATCGCCGTAGACACCAAGTACTAGCGAGAGTGCGACCGTACAGATGATGGCCACACTGGTGAAGGAAGGCAACTTGGCACTCTCATACCCTATTCTTACCAGTACTAACTACTCTATGTGGGAGGTTAAGATGAGGGCTAACATGCGCGTACAAGGCGTGTGGAGCGCGATTGAGCCCAAGGCCAACGAGGACGTGAACGAGCGCAAGGACCAGGCGGCCCTTGCACTCATCTTCAATGCGGTGGACGAGGAGAGCTTCATGCACATCTCTAACATGGAGAATGCCAAGGAGGCATGGGATGCCTTACGCACGGTGCATCTTGGAGATGATCGTGTCAAGGAGGTCAAGCTCCAGACACTCCGATGGGAGTTTGAGGGGCTATGTATGTCGGAGTCCGACACGGTTGATGGCTATAGTGCGAAGGTGACAAACTTGGTGAATCAGATCAGAACTCTTGGTGACAGGCTCGAGGAGTCATACGTTGTCAAGAAGGTATTACGATCAGTACCTGAGAGGTTCGTGGCGCTCGCCACAACTATTGAAGAGTTCGGAGATCTAAAGACGAAGAAGTTGGAGCAGGTCTTTGGCTCCATGAAGGCGCATGAAGAGCGGATGCGCGCATATGCACCACGACAAGGTCATATCATGCTACTGAAATCTAACCAAAAGTCGTCACAAGAGGTGGCGGAGAGCTCGAACGCCGGAGGGCGTGGGCATGGCAGAGGTCGTCGTCATGGTCGCGGGAGGGGCCGCGGCAGAGCGGGCGTGACAATGACAAGCCCGTTCGCGACTAGTCGAAGTCCAAGTGCTTCAAGTGTGGAGACTTCGGGCACTTCGCTGCCGAATGCCACAGCAAGCCGGAGCCAGAAGCTAACCTAGCCAAGGTTAACTTCAAGGATGATCAAGACACACTTCTGGTGGCATCTCACGTGGAGAAGTCCTGCCAGATGATGTAGGGGCCTGGAAGCATCCCCAGGCATGGTGTAGAAGACATTGTCAGACCCGAGAAGCTTTGGTACCTGGACAACTGTGCTAGCAACCACATGACCGGAGAGAGAACCAACTTCTTGGAGTTTGAAGAGAAGGACCTAGGCGGTGTAAGATTCGGCAACGGCTCGGAGATCAGCATTATGGGCATTGGTAATATTCTTCTGCAATGCAAGACAGGGGAGCACAAGCTACTTGAGGGTGTCTACTACCTCCCTGAGCTAGAGAGTAACATAATCAGCTTGGGGCAATTAGATAAGCAAGGGTGGCAGATCGTCATAGGAGATAATCAGTTAAAGCTTTACGACAGGGACAACGCCCTTGTTGCAAGGGTGAGGCGAACTGAAAACTGCTGGTACAAGCTTGCCTTGAGAGTGTGCTCGCCTGTGTGTTTGTCAATGAAGACACAAGATGTGGCATGGATCTGGCACGTGCGCATGGGCCACCTCAACTTTCATGCATTGCGGACCATGTGCGTGAAGAAGATGGTCGAGGGGATGCCGATGATAGAGCACTTGAACAAGGTTTGCAACGGGTGCCAAACCACAAAGATGGCACGACATCCATTTCCCGACAAGGCAGATTTCAGAGCAAAGTTGCCACTACAGCTGGTGCATGCGGATGTCTGTGGTCCCATTACTCCAACGACACCAGCAGGTAAAAAATTCATTCTGCTCATAGTTGATGACTACAGCAGAATCATGTGGACGTATCTACTGACGTTGAAGAGCGAGGTCTTCAACACTTTTCGGCGATTCAAGGTGGCGGTGGAAGATGAATCAGGTCACAAGCTGAAGGGGCTCAGAACTGACCATGGCGGCGTGTTCACTTCACGAGAATTCAACAAGTAATGCGAGGACGAGGGCATTCGACGCTACCTCACAGCCCCGTATTCACCGCAGCAGAATGGAGTTATGGAGCGCCACAACCGAACCATGTTGGCGACAGCACAAAGTCTGCTGCATTCTCGAGGTATGCTCGCTTGGTTCTGGGGTGAAGCTGTTAGACATACCATGTATTTACTGAACAGGTCTCCGACGAAAGCTCTAGATTGTGTGACACCATACGAAGCATGGATAGGAAGGAAGCCGAACCTGTGTCACCTGCACACATTTGGCTGCTTGGAGCATATCAAAGTGCTTCATGATCACCAAGGGAAGCTGGAGGACAGGAGCACTATCATGGTGTATAATGGAGTTGAGCCTGGCACCAAGGGACATCGTCTCTTTGATCCCATGACCCAGTTTGTACGTGTCAGCCGTGACGTTGTGTTTAGAGAAGATGAACAACACAACTGGAGCATAGAAGCAAACCAACTTGGGGTCGTCCCTGTCACCTTCACCGTACAATACAATGAGGAGCATGTACCCCTATCTCAAACAACGATACCAAGCTCTCCAAGTACACCACACACGCCACCAGATGGAGTTGGTGCAACAACATCTGAACCTGAGACCTCAGGGTTTAATGTGCCTGTAGTGAGACAGGCGCCTGGAGCAAGTGATGCAACACCGCCAACCGGAAAAGCTTCAGACCCCAACGTCGACGGAGTGGACCACATAGATATCGTGACTTGTTTGATATCTATGACAACACAAGTGAGCTTCATATATGTAAGTTGCTCAATGATGAACCCCAAAGCTATGACGCAGTTGCACATGATCTCAACTGGAAGCAGGCTATGGAGGTTGAGCTTGAAGCCATCCAGAAGAACAAGACGTGGAGTCTTGTAAAACTGCCGAAGGGCGCACAAGCCATAGGGCTGAAATGGGTGTACAAGCTCAAGAAGGATCCAAATGGCGACGTCATCAAATACAAGGCTCGGTTGGTTGCCAAGGGTTATGTTCAACGCCAAGGCATCGACGTCGATGAGGTGTAAACTCCCTCGACCAAATTTCAGTAATTTAGGATTATTTTTAGCTAATTAGAATTATTGCAACTTTTTAAAATTTATTTTTGTTTACATATCCTATTGATTTGTGCACCTGTCCCTCACACAATTATTTAGGTCATTACACTAGATGTTGCCCCCAAACAAAGTTCACGTACCTGCCCTAGACATGTTAGACTATTTTTCTGAATTTTGTGCAACTCCCAGATGCTTTATTTTGAGCCTCGTTTGAGACGCACAAATATCGTTACAAAAGTCCGTATTTATTTCCTATTTATTTCTTGCTCTTTATCCATCTCTGTACCCCTAGAGATTGAGGACCAACAAGCACCTGTTTTGCCCAAACAAAAATACGATAATATTCTGCTTTGAATATACTACAATTAGTATATTGAAACCGTAGTAAAATTATGACCCTACCTGCCTCTAAAAAATTAGAGAACACCGTGCACAGTATTTATTAAATAATAAATACGGTGACCCGTATCACCCAAGAAACCAGGCCCTGCCCCTGCCCAGGCTCACCCCACACCCCCCAAGGCACTTTCCCAGGTTTCCCCCTCATTTCTGTGCAATTCAGTATTTCTAGGAATCAGTGTTTTAATCAGACAAATTGCGTAATTACGCAAAATACCAATTTTAGGACCTATTTGCAATTTATGAAATTTTAGGGTTTTTATGCAAATTTC